>JBBPBX010012560.1:0-17895 GCA_038048925.1 Garcialebias charrua
TCTTCTGAACACTCTTTCATAAAAAACTCTGCATCTAGAGGCATTCGGGATAAACTATCTGCGTCCACATTTTCCTTTCCTGGCCTGTATTTCACAGAGAAATGAAAATCTGCCAGCTCTGCAACCCATCGGCATCCTGTTGCATTTAGTTTGGCAGATGACAACACGTATGTGAGTGGATTATTGTCACTATAGACAGTGAAAAATGGGGCATAATATAAATAGTCTCTGAATTTCTCTGTTACAGCCCATTTAAGGGCGAGGAACTCCAACTTCCCCGAATGCAAATGATAATTTTTCTCTGCAGCTGTTAGGGTGCGCGAGCCATAGGCAATCACACGAAGCTTTCCACTCTGCTTTTGGTATAGCACAGCACCTAGACCCAGATTTGACGCATCTGTGTGAAGAACAAATGGCTGTGAGAAATCTGGGAAGCCAAGTATAGGGGGGTTGACAAGGAAGTCAATGAGTTGTTCCAGGATCAACTGGTGTTTTTCAGTCCAATGAATGATTGTACTGGATGGGACAGCTCTGCTGCCAGTTTTTGTTGGCCACTTTCTCTTTTTGTTTGTTAACGGCTCATGCTTTGTAGGTGCTTTTAACAGATCATATAAGGGACTAGCAATACGTGAAAAGTCCTTTATATACTGCCTGTAATAGCTCAAAAGTCCAAGAATTGCTCTCAACTCACCAACATTCGCAGGATGTTTATGCTTTAGGGCTCTTACAGCATTAGTGTCAGCTGGATCCATCCTGTTGCCCTCAGCAGACACGATCCTGCCCAGGTACCGCACCTCAGCTTTAAACAGGTCACACTTTTTAGGTTTTAGCTTGATCCCATGCTGCCTCAGACGTTGCAACACTGCTCGGACATGGCTGACATGATCTTCAAATGTCCTGCTAAACACAAGAACATCATCAAGATATGGTACACACATTTCATCCCTCAAATCTGCTAAGCATTGTTCCATGCAGCGCTGAAAAGCTGCGGGCGCATTCATCAGGCCGAATGGGATTCGTATCCACTCGTATAGACCCCAGGGGGTCACAAAGGCTGTTAAATGCCTGCTGTCTCTGTCCATGAATCCCTGATGATATGCTTTCCCTTGGTCCAGCAAGGAAAAGTAGGTGTTTCCCCCCAGGCTATCCATTATATCTTGAACCCTGGGAATCGGGTGGCGGTCAGGATGTGTTTTTTTGTTGAGCTCTCTGTAATCTATACATAAACGCAGAGTCCCATCTTTTTTTCTTACGCAGACAATTGGCGAGGAATAAGAAGATTTGGATCTTTCAACCCACCCTTGCACTATGAGATCCTGCAGGTAATCTTTCATTTCCCTGTACAGAGGTTTGGGCACAGACCGGTATGTTTTTGACACAGGTTCATCATCCTTCAGTGAGATGTTCATTTGTAACCCGTGTATGCAGCCAATATCCTCATCAGATTTGGAGAAAGACTCAGATTCTTCTCTTAACATTTGACTTACTATTTGTCTCTGGTCCTCATCCAGGTGAGTTAAATCAACAGGAGGGTCCCACTGTCCATCTGTAGGTACACCTTCACTGGTGCTCTGGGCCTGGATGTGATTGACTGATTTACTTGTTGGTTGTTGGGTTGTGCTGAAAAAGTTAGCTGGATACACAGACCTTACAGACTGCACAGCTCCAACAACCGTCCGGCCTGGAAGTGTGATATCGTGGTTTGTGGGGTTTTGAACACTTAAAACAACATTTGGGGCTGTTTCTGCCTCAATTGATACAAGGGTATCACAGAATTCTAATTCTTCAGGCCACTGTGGGTTCACAAGAGGCTCAAAAAGCAGAGTTTTAGCTTCCCTAAACTTTGGGGCCTGAATACGACACTGAATCTGGACGGTGGTGTGTTTTGGCACATTGACTCTTTCATTTACTGTCCTCACATTGTGTTCACATGTTTGACCCAGGCTGACAGCAGAAATAAAGGCTTTTACCTTATTATTTTTTAGATGAGGGAATGCAATTTTTACTGCATTTACAAGTTTGTCCATACCGCCATATATTGGTTGGCCTTCCCGGTTGTTCTGCACGAGATGTTCAATTACATTGAACCCAATGATTGGGCATTGCTGTTGGTTGCCTTTCAACACAAGCACAGGTATTAGCAGCTCATCATCCATCGTAGTCAACTTGAAAGGGACTTCCAGCCAGCCAGAGTATGGCATGGCGGTGCCATTAGCTGCTTCAATATGTAATGGGTCCAGTGGGTCCTGTAGCTCAGTAACATCCCTTAGCTGCAGGTCAGGTAGGTAATTTTCTTTCCAAGCCTCATCTATAGCACATATTTGTGAACCTGTGTCCCAGAGTGCTTGAGTATTCTGTCCATTCAGGAAGCACTTGATAATACATTTTTTTCCTACTAGCTCCCTTACGGTTTGATCTTTAACAGCTCTGATAGTTTTGGGTTCAGATTGTTCACGTAGCTGCCTGACTTGTTTAACACCTAAACAGGAGTGTGACTTACAGTCAATTTTGTGAACAGGCCAATGCATTTTCTGACATGTTTTTGAGCAATAAAGAGCAGTTTTACAACTCCAGCAACGTTTTAATTCCCTCTTCACTTTCTTTTTTCCACAGTTTACACAAAAATGGGACTTGTAGTTAACTCTGGTTGCCCCACGCCCCACGGAGGCAACCCGACTTAGTTTAAAGGTCCCCTATAGGTTGAAGAAGCTGCTCTGTCTGCTCTACATCCTGCCCTGAAGTGCTCAGTACTTCCACATCTGAAGCAATGCTGACAATGTTCCTCATTGGCTTGGGTACAAGCAAAACATCTGGGTTGTTGGCGTGGTCTTTGGTAATATTGTTGTGGAGCAAACCTTTGTTGAAATTGTGCAGTCCCTCTCATCTGTCCTGGACCATACAGGGGCCTGTACTCCTGCAGCAATTCTGGGTGCTGTTGAGGATAAATTGGCATCATGGGTGACATGAATCTGAAGGACTGTTCTGTAGGTGAGAACACTGGACTTGCGGCAAACACTTGTTCTGAACTTTGTGGGGGTTGCTTTGGCTGTGTATTAGTGTTTTTTTGGATTGTTTCCCTGATTTGGAACACTTCAGCTCTTAGATCCTTTAACAACACCATGTCAGAGCGCATTTCTTTGATCTCAGATAACACATCATGGGACATCTGAGATTGGCTTTGCTGGGTTGGAGTTTTTGTTTCTCTGGCTGGCTCATCAGATTGGACAGTACTGACACTGGTTGCCCTTTGTGGGACAGCGTGCTTCTTTTTGTCCTGCCTCTCCTTTTCATTTGTACAAGCAATATTCACTTTCTCCAGCAGCAGTTCATCAGGTGCGCCAGGCTTTGTGAGGTAAGGCTGAAGATCACTCTTGATGTTGTCATTCTGTAAACCTGTCAAGATGGTATGCATAAACAGATTTTGGACAAGAGCAGGGTCATATTTTAAAGCTGACTCTGCTTCCTGAGAGGCAAACAGAATTTTCTGCCTCAGGTCCATAGCCCTGATTAAGAAATTCTGAGGAGACTCTTTGCTGCCCTGAACCTCAGAGGTTAGCTGCTTGTATAAATCTGTGGCACCTCTCTCCTGGTAATGGGACCTTAAGATTCTACGCAGAGCAGGTAAGGTAAGGGTCTCTTTTCCCTCCAAATAGCTCCGTAATTGTAGGCCGGGTGTTATAGCACGGATCACAGCATCAATAATATCTGTCTCTGAATAGCCTTTGGTCAGCCCACTTTCAATCTGTCTTGCCAGGCTAGAGAATGTCAACCGATCCTTCTGGCCTGGCTCTCCTATCTGTCCAAGAATCTTGAAATCTTTGCGCCACATTGGATTTTCTGAAAATGTTGGAGTCACATTTATCTGTGAAACCTGTGGGCAAGAGAACATTTTTCTGTCCATTACACCCCGGGCCTCTTTTTCTTTCTGTTGTAGCGACAATCTGAGTGCCTCTATTTCTTTTTGAAGCCTTTCCTGGTCATCAGATTGATTTTCTACTCTGGGTGACTCTTTAATGGACTTTACTTTATTTATTGTGTCCCAGATGCTGAGATATTCTGACATGCCTTCATCTTCAAGGCTAGCCAGTTGCTCCCGCTCAAGATATTTGATGACATATGAAATTAGATGACTGCGTGTTTTACTAGTCAAAAGTTCTCCTCCAGGTGCTGAGTGCTGCAGTGTGATGCATACTTCGATCAGCTGTTCAAATGTCAAGTTATACAATGCTCCTTTTATCTCCAGCTGAAGATTTTCCAGTTCCGACTCCATTTTTATATTTTGGAATTTCAGAAACAATAGAATGGGGTCCAACCGCCTTCAGTTGATTGGTGTTGATCTCTAGTGGTCAGTGCACACTTCAGGATACAAACTGTCAACTGCTGGTTGAAGACCTCCACGTTGTTCTCTGCGAACTTGGGTTGTTTTGGGATGCTCAGCAGGAGGGTTCCACAGGAATCTTGGGAATGGTCCTCTCGCCAAACGATCCCAGCGATGCCTCCAAATGTTGTCCCTTATAAAAAAGGACAATTATAAGAAAAGAGATGACTAGTTGAAACCAGTGCGTCTTTACTTACTCTTGTATTAAATGTAAAGAGCCGAACGTCAAAAGCAAAACACAGAAATATTTCCTTATACAACTCTTAACTTTTCTAAATACAAGTAAACACCACATTTCTTTTAGAGGAAATCAAGTATTTCACATTACAGTTACTCAACAATATCTAAACATTTTACTTTGAATTAATGTTGTTACCTTACTGTCAGAAGTAAATTAATAAAGAGAAAAATAGGAATACACTGTATCAAAATGATGAAGAACAGTACATTACAGTACTTGTACTTCATAAAAATTACAATTATAAATATTTCCTTGTACAACTCTTAACCTTTCTAAATACAAGTAAACACCACATTTCTTTTAGAGAAAATCAAGTATTTCACATTACAGTTACTCAACAATATCTAAACATTTTACTTTGAATTAATGTTGTTACCTTACTGTCAGAAGTAATTTAATAAAGAGCAAAATAGGAATATCAAAATGATGAAGAACAGTACATTACTTGTACTTCATAAAAATTACAGTTATCCTCATTTAAGCTAATCAACCAACTGCCGAACAGAAGAGGTTGCTAACGGCTTATTAACGTTAGCAACAGAGCTAAGTAGCTAGCCAAACACTCTTCACACATTACATTAAAACAAGATAACTAATACGTGACACAAAACAAACTAAACATATACAAACTCGCACATACAGGGCTAGCATTCACTCATATCATTTTCCTGAAAGTTTAATCTAACTTCTTACCTTATAAAAAAGGACAATTATAAGAAAAGAGATGACTAGTTGAAACCAGTGCGTCTTTACTTACTCTTGTATTAAATGTAAAGAGCGCACGAGTCCCCCTAGTGGACTCTTTTGACTATTGCGCCAACGCACCATTCTTTCAAAAGCCCCACTACATTCCATGCACACACCAAATCAAGCTAAATTAATGCAGATAATCAAACAATTGGATCTAATATGAACACGGTCAAATGAATATCATACCCTGTAACACAACCTACCAAAAAATAACCAAACTGAACACTAACACTATGAAAAAAAAAAATTGTAATTGGTATTCAATATTTATACAAGCTTGAGGGGATAAAATCCATGATAATTGGCTTTTAATGGAAGTCAGTCCTACTGCTCCAGTGTTTCTGTGACTGTCAACAGAAACTGTTGAGTAGAAGAAACTCGAGCAACATAAAACTATCATACAGACTTGATTTCATCCCAAACCACCAACTACAGATATAAGGTTTGTATTTTATTGTTATTTCTCCACAGTGTACTGTAGTTATAGTTTTCTGCTAGCAGACATGTTTAGCATAATAGAATGTGTAGCTTTACCTTGCTAACTGATGAAACAACAAGGAAGAGGTCTGTGCCTTTAGACATCAAGTTGTTTGATTTAAATTTTTTAAAGGAAACAACTTGTAGGGGTGGCACCATCTTGTGGTCATTTTCTGTCTTTGCATCTTTTTCCTCCTCCTTGTCTTGATTGAGTTCTCCCTGTGTTCCCAGCTGTTTGTAATCAGTCCTGTCTTGCCTGTGTATATAAACCTGTCTGTGAGTTCTGTCCTTTGTCGTGTCATCGTTGGGTCTCCCCTGATGTCTCTTGTGTTGGTCCTGTATCATATGAGTGAGTTTGCTGCCTTGTCAGCCTTTTTGAGTTATTATCATTAAATATATATTTTTGTATTCCTGGCTACCTGTAAGTTCTTGTCTGCACCACTGGGTTCTGTCCTGCCTGAAAATCCTGACACAACTGAGAAGTGAAACCTCTGTCCTCACAGCTTCATCAACACCAACTGGACGACATACCAACCAGCAGCAGCAATCCAGATGGAAACAGCCACAGGTGGAGAGGACGGTGGGGCAGCAGAAACTAGAAGAAGCCAAGATCTGAAATCCTATGAGGGTAATGTGAACTCTTCAAAAGACTGAAGTCAGTGATGATGATGAGGATGAAGCTAAACTACTGTATTACTGTCACATCTTTATCAACATCAAGAGGAAGACGGATGCCATCAAATGAGCAACTCCGCTGACCAGAGAGAAGCAGCAGCCAGTGAAGAGGAGGATAAAGCAGCAGAAACTACCATGACCAACAACAACTTGTCTCTTCAGAGACACGTGAAAAGGAATTCAAGACACGAGTCTTCAAGTGGTTTGATTACTAAGAAAGGTCTGGAAGTGGAAAAAAATGTACAGTCATGCAGTAAAGGTGAGACCATACTGAATCAATTTGGATGTGATGAATGTGGCAAAAGATTTACTAGAAAAGCGACTTTAAAAAGACACATGAGAATCCACACAGGAGAGAAACAATTTGCCTGTGAACTTTGTGGACAAAGATTTAACCGACAGTTCACTCTAAAAGGACACATGAGAATCCACACAAGAGAGAAACCTTTTGCCTGTGAACTTTGTGGAAAAAGATTTAACCGACAGTCCAATTTAAAAACACACATAAGAATCCACACAGGAGAGAAACCATTTGCATGTGAACTTTGTGGAAAAAGATTTAACCGACAGTCCAATTTAAAAACACACATGAGAATCCACACAGGACACAAACCATTTGCTTGTGAACTTTGTGGAAAAAGCTTTAGACATGACGCCAGTTTAAACGCACACATGAGAATCCACACAGGAGAGCAACCATTTGCCTGTGAACTTTGTGGACAAAGATTTAATGTCCAGGCCAATTTAAACTCACACATGAGAATCCACACAGGACACAAACCATTTGCCTGTGAACTTTGTGGAAAAAGCTTTAGACATCAGGTCACTCTAAACACACACATGAGAATCCACACAGGACACAAACCATTTGCTTGTGAACTTTGTGGACAACGATTTAGCCAACAGTTCACTCTAAAAGGACACATGAGAATCCACACAAGAGAGAAACCTTTTGCCTGTGAACTTTGTGGAAAAAGATTTAACCGACAGTCCAATTTAAAAACACACATGAGAATCCACACAGGACACAAACCATTTGCTTGTGAACTTTGTGGAAAAAGCTTTAGACATGACGCCAGTTTAAACGCACACATGAGAATCCACACAGGAGAGCAACCATTTGCCTGTGAACTTTGTGGACAAAGATTTAATGTCCAGGCCAATTTAAACTCACACATGAGAATCCACACAGGACACAAACCATTTGCCTGTGAACTTTGTGGAAAAAGCTTTAGACATCAGGTCACTCTAAACACACACATGAGAATCCACACAGGACACAAACCATTTGCTTGTGAACTTTGTGGAAAAAGATTTAGACAACAGCCCCATTTAAAAAGACACATGAGAATCCACACAGGACACAAAGCGAGTCCTTAGGACACAAGAGTTCACATTTAACCAACACTGGAAGATAACCAGGTTTTTGTTTGTAACAACATTACTGAAGAGATATGCTGTCAAGAAATGAAATGGATTTTACTTTCAAGTATGGCATATATTTGAGTATTTATTTTTTGGGGGGTGAATAGTCTTTCCATTGTGTTCAAGTTTATGCTTTGTTTCAAAAGAATGTAAAAACTTCTGTAACTACAGACCTCGAGCTTTACACCCAATTGAGCTTGTTTTTATTTGAATGTATTGTTGCAGCCAAATGTTAAATGGTGTATTGAACATTTCTAATGTTCAAATGTGTGAATAAATTTATGAAAAAATGTTTTACGTTTTTATGTAATGTATACAAAATATATTTTAGTTACAAAATATATTTTAGTTCATTTCGTTCTGAGTTAAATGTGTTTATTTTATTAGGACAATCTTTATCTGACAACAGTAGTTGCAGAAATGTATAGAGAAAATAAAAACTAGTTATAAAAGTTGTCATAGAATCAAACTTAAAATGCAAATTAATTTTAAATGTTACTGTTATAGATCATATGCTGAGACTTGAGCCCAGCCAAACAGGGCTACTGACTAGCTACTGTAGCTAATGTGTTAGAGCAAATAAGTGACATTACTTCAACCTAAACTACAAACGGAGAATAAATGTTTCAAATTTAACGTAGAAAAAGTATTTACTTTTTTTTCTTCAACACTTTAAGATTTTCAAGTAAATGGATAAAAACAAGACAGAACAAAAACAACAAAGTGACAAAAGACAAGCAACTAATTCATTCATTCATTCAACCTTTATTTAGTCAGGTAAATCTTTTGAACCTCATGGGCTCATTTACGAAAGCGACCTGCTAAAACTAAAGAACAATGAACAGCAGTGATAGAATTTCATTAAACAATAAACAAACAAACAATAAACAATAGAAAACAAAAAGAGAGAAAAAAACAAAAGATTTTTTTTTTTTTTTTTTTTTTTTTTTAACAAAGTATCAAAAAACTAGCAAAACATTATAAGGTAGACGTATAAAATCAAAGACAGGAACAAATCTGCATTGGTTTTTGCCAGGATTCCAACAGATTCTGAAAACCATTTAGGGAGGTCAGGGCCGAGAGCTTCAGATCTTTTTGTAAGATATTCCATGAAGCAGGAGCAGAGTAGGAGAAGGCCCTTTTTCCAAGTTCAGTCCTCACTGACGGAACACTGCAGGTAATCATGTCCTGAGAGCGCACACTGTAGCTGCACTCACGCAAAGACATGTAGGAGGAGATGTATGAGGGCAGTAATAAATAAAGCAAACATATAAATAAAGCACTAATAAATAAAGCAAACATAACAAATAGATAAATGAAAAGATAAGGCAAGGTTCACAATTACAGTATACCTCAACTGTCCATTTTATCAAGAAGACACTTGAGTAATGTGATTGAATGAAAGGAGCTTTATTGGTCTTTTATATATTCCAACACTGGATTCCATATTCTTGAAAACTTAATGTTACCAGAAAGTTATCTCAGTCTTTCCACATGCAGAATACTTATGAGTTCATTCAGCCAGGTCTCAAATTTAGGGGCTAAATCAGACTTCCACAGTTTCAGAATACACCTTTTTCGCAATCATCGTACAAAAAGTTAGAGCAATACGCATGTTACAATCTAGGTTTTTCAAAGTGTTGGAGGACCCCAGCAGAGCAGTTTCAGGATCAGGTGTGACAGTGATGTTAAAGACTGATGAAAACCATTGAAAGATAAAAGACCAAAAATTATGTAAATTTGGACAAAACCACCAAAGATGAGAGAACCTTCTGCTGCCTGACATGTTACAAAGTAAAGCAAGGTTAGGATTTTTTTTTTATTTTTGTTTTAGAATGATGTAATCTATGAGCTACCTTAAACTGAATCAGTTGAAGCCTGGCATTAATTGAACAAGACTTGATGTTCGTTAATATTTCATCCCATGTTTCATCCTCGATCTCAATAGCAAGCTCACCTTCCCAGGCTTTTTTAATTTTACTCGTGGAAGAATCCAAAGTGCTTGAGAAAAAGCAAACCAACTCAGTGATCAAATGTTTTGCTTCAGGAGGGCCTAGGAGAGATTTTAACAATATTATATTCTCAGATGGTAATTTATACGACTTTGTAGCTTGTTGGATATAATGTCTCAGTTGTAAATACCTAAAAATTTGAGATTTTGCAATAGAAAATTTGCAATTGTCCAAAGGAGCCTAAATGTCCAACATAAAGATCCTCTAAACAGACAATACCCATACAACTCCACTCTCTAAAGGCAGTATCTGTAAGAGATGGCAAAAAGTCATGATTCTGCCAAACTGGAGCATAAATTGTAATGTGCGGGAGTGCACAATGTTTTCTAATTTGATTCCAGATCTTCTGGGAGTTTAACAAAGTAACATGATCCTTCCTAAAGACCGCAGAAGGCCTTGGGGACGAAAAGAGGATTACAGAAAGAAGTCTTGTGGGTTAGGCTTTTTTCAGAGTCAGAGTCAGAGTCTTTATTGTCATTTGCACCGCATGTGGTACATGTGATGAAAACGAGATTATGTACATGGGGTCCCAGTTACATCCAACAACAAATGCAAGAGAAAAACAGTAATAACATCTAGAATTAACTAAGAAAAACATCAACTAGTAATACACTAAGCCTAATATAGTGGGAATAAACAGCAGCACGAACATGAGTTTGTATGAGCAGATGGTCACAGATGAACACAGATGAACACAGCAACAAGAAAACAGATCAGCATCAGCACAATGTGATATTTTGCAGTGTTTATTTTTTATTTTATTTTTATTTATTCATGAGTCTAACAGCCTCAGGGTAGAAGCTGTTCCTCAGTCTAGTGGTTCTACATTTGATGCTCCTCAACCTCCGTCCTGAGGGGAGTGGGGCAAAGAGTGAGTGTGCTGGGTGAGTGAGGTCTTTCATGATGCAGGTGGCTCTTTTCCTGCATCTGGAGGTGTAAATGTCTGTGATGGTGGGGAGACTGACTCCAACAGACTTCTGTGCAGCCTTCACCACTCTCTGTAGAGCTTTCCTCTCTGCAACTGTGCAGCCTCCATGCCACACGTTGATGCTGGAGCACAGGACGCTCTCCACTGCACACCTGTAGAACGAGGTGAGAACTGGGCTGCTCAGACCAGCACGTCTCAGCCGTCTGAGGAAGTAGAGTCTCTGATGACCTTTCTTGATCAGGCTGGTGGTGTTGTTGCTCCAGCTGAGGTTATCATTCATGTGTACACCCAAGTATTTGTAGCTGGAGACCACTTCCACTGCAGACCCACCTATTTTCAGTGGGGCATGGGTGTGTTTGTTCCTTCTGAAGTCCACAATCATCTCCTTTGTCTTCTTCACATTCATGTGAAGATTATTCTCTTTGCACCAGCTCTCCAGGTGTTCCACCTCCTGTCTGTAGCTGGACTCATCATTGTTTGTGATGCATCCCACCACCGCTGTATCATCTGCAAACTTAACAATATGACAGCCTGGAAGTGTGGCTGTACAATCATATGTGAGCAGAGTGAACAGAAGGGGGCTCAGCACACATCCTTGAGGAGAGCCAGTGCTGAGGGTTATGGTGGAGGAGGAGAAGTTGTGGATCTTCACGGACTGTGGTCTGTCTGTTAAGAAGTCTAGTACCCAGTTACAAATAGAGGGGCTTAGTCCAAGTGTAGATAGTTTGTCTATCAGAGTTTGGGGGATCATGGTGTTGAAGGCAGATGTGAAGTCCACAAAGAGCAGACGCACGTATGAGTCCTTCTGATCCAGGTGGGTGAGAGCAGTGTGGACCACGGAAGAAATGGCGTCCTCTGTTGATCGGTTCTCACGGTATGCGTATTGATGAGGGTCCTCGTTGATGTTGACGGTTGCCTTGATGTGGGACATGACCAGTTTCTCAAAACATTTAGCGACTACCGGGGTGAGGGCCACTGGTCTATAGTCATTCAGACCAGTCACTGTGGAGCTCTTTGGGACTGGGATGATGGTCGCGGTCTTCAGGCAGGTGGGAACTGACTCCAGTGCAAGTGAGGTGGTGAAGATGTCAGCCAGCACCTCACAGAGCTGGTCCGCACATTCCTTCAGAACTTTCCCTGGGATGTTGTCTGGTCCGGTTGCTTTATGAGGATTAATCTTTCTGAGACTGCCTCTCACTTCTGCTGCGGTCACTCTGAGATGCTCTTCATCTGGTGATGAGGTGAGTCTGGTGCTAGCTGGTCTGTTTGGATCATCAAAACGTGCATAAAACTTATTGAGGGCATCAGGCAGAGATGGGTCCCTGGGGCATTGTTTGTTCTTGCCTTTGTAATCTGTTATGCATTTAATACCCTTCCACATGCTCCGTGGGTCTTGTGAGGTGAACTGTCCCTCAATCCTCTGTGCATACGTGGCCTTGGCCTTCTTAATGCCATCCTTCAGTTCGTTCCTGCTCAATAACCATTTTCAATGGTTAACCAAGGAGGTGAGGTAAAACTCTCCCCCTTCTCAAAGCCATATTGCCAGTACACCATAACTCTGACATTGGCGGTCCAATAATAGTGCAAAAAACAAGGCAAACCCAAACCCCCACAATCTCTAGATTTTTGGAGATGACTTTTAGCGATTCTATGTGTTTTGTACCCCCAGACAAATGGTATGATAATGGAATCTAAAAGTTAAAAAAAAAGATTTAGGTAAGAAGAGAGGAATGTTCTGAAATAAATACAAAAATTGTAAATAGTATTTACTTTTGATGCATCTATTAAATGCTAACTTGTGGTGGGTAGCACGTTTGCTTAGGCTTATGTATTCAGGGAGCCATTAAATGAGAGAAAACAAACTCATAGGCATTTAACCATTTCTACCAAAATGAACACTTTTCATTGAAAAAAATCATTGACATTGTAATTCACTTACTGTTTACAGTAGTCCCTCGTTTATTGTGGGGATTTCCTGCACTTGTAATATTCTAAACAATGTTTCTAAACACTCAAAGCACAGCATGTCATGATTTCACCACCATGCCTCCGGTTGCACTCTGACACCCCATAGATATCATATATGATATCTATGTGCCACCCACTAGAGCTCTTGGCCACGCCCACTTTTCCTCTGCAGAGCTGAGATTATGACATACTGCTGGAGGGAGCTTCTATCTGCACCTGTGGGCTGCAAACAGGTGCAGGAGGTGCTAAATAATTTAAAATTTATAAATAAATAAAAATCCATGCTGCTTGTGTGGCTCATCCATCAATCAGCCAGTTGTGCATTTGTCACAAATCAAAGTTCAGTCACTCTCTTCCCTTTTTTCAGGCTTCCAGAAGGAGACAAAGTTATAAAAACATGTGATTTGTGCACCTTATATAATGTGTTTATTTGAATAACTCCCTGGCTTTTAATAATTTGTTTGCATGTTTATTGATAATTGATGTAATATTTTACTTTTAATAAAGATTTTCATTTAAAAAAGAAAAAGATGCCACTAGACCAGGGGTCTGCAACATGTGGCTCTGGAGCCACATGCGGCTCTTTCAAGCTTTGACCAAAACTGACATAAAACTGAATTTTACTGGTTAAAAGGGCCAGTTTTAGCAGTTTTCCTGTAATTTATTTTTCAAATATGTGAATACTAGTAACATTACAAGGAGTAAAACACTTTCAGGTTACGCTTTATTATGTCAAAGTAGAATACGTAATTTTTCTACAATTGAAAATAATCACATAGGCCTGCATAGTTGTTTTAGTTTTTAGAAATTGAGCAAAAAAAACTATTATTATTCCTCCTGTACAAGAATCTTGTCTTTTATTTTGTCTTAAAATGTAAAAATATTAGTAAATTAAAAAAGAAATCCATAAGATATTTTAGTTTTATAAAATCCCCCCTACTGGCCAGAAAAGTGCACTAGTCTGTGGGACACCAGTTTAGACTCACAGTTGTAGCAGGTTTTGCGGCTCTGGACACATTTGATTTGGTGAACGAAGAGGCAGAAATGGCTCTTTTGACAAAGGTTGCAGACCCCTGCACTAGACCAACTGCTTGATCAACTGCCATTTTTTCTGAGCATCTTGATGAGATTTGTATTACAGTAATTCCTCGCTGCTTCACGGTTCGATTTTCACAGACTTACTCTTGTGTTTTTTCAAAATAAGATTGCATTGAGTATTATCAAATTTTTGATGTATAGTTCTTTCTGTTTATCTGCTTTTGACATCATGGACTCCAGGTGCAGTGGGATCTGTCTCGTGTGAAGTTTACATCATGACGTCAGACGTGGAATATTAAAGCTGCATTAATTAAGCAGCATTAAGCTGGCTTAATTGTTTCACTTGGACTCAAAGTAAAAAATATCATTTCAGATAAAATGTGTGACCTTTAAGTTAATTGAATCCATAAAAGTAAGTTGTCTTCACTAAACTAAAATAATTACAGTATTTTCCACCGTACATATTGCACTGCCGTATAAGTCGCAGCTATTATGCGTCACCGCTGACGCGCCGTGTATGTTACGCGTCACCGCTTACAACCCGGAAATGCGGGCCTGTGTTTTGCCAAAAATGGAATGGCTGCCAAATGGCGGCCACAGGAGCATCATGCATGGAAGGACTTTAACAAGGTAGATGTTTTATTTGTCCAAGAGACCAAGTGGAAGGACAGCAAGGCTTGCAGCTTTGGGGTTTAAACTGTTTTACTAAGTGGGTAGAAAAATTGAGTAGGGGTAGTCCTGAAGTAGGAGTTAGTAAAGAATGTAGTAGAGTTGAAAAGAGTGTCCAGCGTGGCTGAGACCAGCCCTGGAACTGCTGAAGCTGGCCCTGATGATGCTGAAGCTGCTGAGGTGGCTGGAGCTGCTGCTGCTGCCTGATCAGGACATTCCAGAGATGCTGCCTCCTATGGCTGCTCAGGAATTGATGCTCTAGATGCACAGCAGATGTGATGTATTAAAATGTATTTGAAGAAAAAAGGGTTCAAATTAGATTAATGGTGAATATAAACTAAATATAAATATAAGTTAAAAAGTCACTAAAACATTTGTTGAATGCTTAAAAGGCTCAAGTCAAAAGCAGATATTTCTAAAAGAAAAATATTTTAAAAACCGTTTTATGGTTAAAAGTACTCTTTCTGTAAGGAAATTACTGTCAAGAGTTGGTTATCTATGATCTACTTGCTAGGTTGTTTTGAGAAATGATGTCCGTGATTGATTACCGTATTTTCCGAAATATAGGTCGCGGCTTTTTGTCTGTTTTGCATGCCCTGCGACCTATGTTTAGGTGCAACCAGAGCCATATATAGAGAGAGTTGCAACATTTCCACAGACTCCCATTGTAAGAATGGAATGCGGAAGTCACGTGGGTCATTGAGGGGGCGGTTCGTTCCAAACTGTTCCAAACAGCAGCGCTGCTAGCATCAAATGTAGTTCATTCTTGATGTTTCAGACGTGTTTTCTCCGGTAAGTTGATGAAAATACAAGTTTCTTTTGCCCTTGTGAAGCGTTAGCTGACTGTTCTGTACCATTTTATCAACATTAATACTTCATGTCGCCAGTTTTTCTTCATTAAACATGTTAAATTGCTAGTAGTGTTTTAACTGCAGCTCTGCCATCATGACTGGTTTAAACTGATCTATTTCTGTCTAATTCAGCGTTTTAAAATATTCAGTACAGCTTCAATTTTGAAAGTTTTTTTTTTTGGTAATTCCACTGAACTCTCAAAATATAGCCTTTTTTCCTGAGAGATTGACGTGGTTAATTTAAAGTTATAGATCCTTTGTCAAAGACTGCAGCATAAATTGTGACAAATTGTTTTCCAGGTAAACAGGAGAATGACTTGAATGTTGCAAAGTATCACAAAGGTACAATATCTAATTTTCTGTCTTAAACAATAATATCTTAGCATGTTTGAATAAAATTACTTTAACACCATAACCTTCACAAAGTTGGTATTTACTGCAGAACTGTTAATTTACATTATAGTTTTATATTATTAGTTATGGGTCAAGTTGAGATGAGACGGCATCAATAAATTGTAGAACAGTAACAATTTTTTTAACTATTAAACTATCAGATGGAACTGGGAAGTTATTCTTCATGCCAATACATAGTTCCATAGACATTATATATAGGTAGACTGAGCATAGCCCGCTCCGGCACAGGATTTTGGGCAGCCATCTTGGCGCTGTCACCCTCGTACTTTGCTGCATACAAACTTACAGAAAATGCCTCCGCACTACTTGACTTATTCGTGTTCAAATCGAAACACTATTGATGTCAGGGACCGGGGGATAACTTTTCACAAGTAAGATGAACATATTATCGTTAGTATTTTGTGAATGTAATATTACTGTACTGTATTTATGCCCACCAGCAAAATGACAACAAATGCTACCGGTGTTCAGCCAGCAGTGACTGTTAGCTGAGATATGATGACAGGAATATGTTTCAAACAGACCTACTCACAATTTCTGTAGCTTTGGTTAATTATCATTATCAACAAATATTAATCAAATTTGGAGTTTTATGTTCTTTGAAATAAGATCAATAATAGTGAGTGTAACATTTTTTCTGAATGCTCAGCTTAAGAAGGCAACAAGGCTCCTTAGTTTCAACTGTTGCCTTTTTATTTTTTGTTTTGTTATAACAGTTATGTGCAGATCAGCCAGCACAAAATAACTTCAATGAACTCACTAAATCACAGTATATGAATAAAATAACATGGACCTCATTCAGACAATGTTTTTGTGTACACACTCCCAGATATCACGTTTTTGTTTTAAAGGTTTCCAAAAGATAAAGAGATGAGGAAGAGGTGGGAAATAGCTTTGAGGAGGGATGGATTCACTGCAAGTGATTCATCTGTACCATGCAGTGAACATTTCAAAAAGGAGGATTTTGACAAAACTGGTCAGATTGTCAGACTGAGAGCTGATGTGATACCATCAATTTTCAGCTTCCCAGTTCACCTTCAAAGAGTAAGTGCATTATTATAAGTTCATTAGCATTCATAAATGTACATAATGTTAGTCTTAAGGGATGGTGAGATATGTGTGTTTATGTACAGGTAGTATATACTGGTACTGTAAAGTGCATATTCATAATGTTTTTACATTTAAGTATATAAAATATACTTCATGAATGTGCTCGTATGTTATGTTGTATGATTAACACATGTATTGTGTCCCTGTTTTCCATTCAAGGTGGCTGGAATAACAACCCATCATCAAGCCAGTTCCAGGCCATCTTCCGCTGGCTGATGGTTCGGTGTGGGGTTACACCCAGTGAGACTGGCAATGTGGCAGCACAAGACAACACCGTGTCCCTGTCTGCTGTTGAAATGTCCTCTCCTGAGTCCAAGGAAGAGCATCCCTGTCCTTTTGCCAGCATTCCAGCTGTTCTGTATGAGTACAGATCTTCCGACCAAGTTTGGTGGTCTGGTAGAAAATGCTTTGGTCTACATAGCCGGATTTGTCATGAGGCAGATTCTTCGTAAACTAACTTGTGACCTGTGTCGTGTCAGTCTGATCCAAGATGCTGCACCTTTTTCATTTGATGAGAGCTACCACCTTCTCACTCTGAAAAACAATGGCGGGTTAGTGATTCCCTCACAAGGCGTAGTGAAGGTGGTGAGAGCTGCGGAGAGGGTGATTCGTGGTGCTTCACCAAAGCATCCTCCAAAGCTGTCCTTCGTCACATATATCGTCCGTGAGGAGATCGGAACAGAAGATGTTTTCCAGCTTGGCATTGACAATCATCATTCCAACTTGTTGTCATTGGTTGTGTCTTGGTTTGCAGAAAGGCAGCACCAGAAAAAATCTCTGCAAAACTGTCCTATTTCAAGGCTATTAGATTTTGTAAAAATTTAATGGACATGTAAATATTGTTGTCACAACAGATAAGTATATGTATGTATGTATGTATGTATGTATGTATGTACTGTATGTATGTATGTGTGTGTGTGTGTGTGTGTGTGTGTGTGTGTGTTGTTTGTATGTATGTA
>JBBPBX010012560.1:26512-53842 GCA_038048925.1 Garcialebias charrua
TATATATATATATATATATATATAGTTATATATTTATATAGTTATATGCTTATCTGAATATATATGTATAATTACAGTATCTGAATATGCATAATGTGTGTGTGAATAAACTTCATCTTTGGTTTAATCTTGCTAAACATGTCATACATTAAAGCATTGTATTCCACCAAAATTATTTAAATATGCTAAACTATATGTTCCAATACATTCAGTTTTAATAGCTGTATAAACAATAGGATTACTATTCAGCGTGTTATGATTGCTTAAATGAGCTGATACTTTGTGCCTGCCAAATATATAAGGCTGAGTGGAGCGGACGACAGCTCCAAGATGGAACTCTCTCTCTGTTAGCCTGGTTAAACCAGACCCTTGCCCTTCGCTTCGCTTCGTACTAGGCAGTGTGCAGGAAGGCGAGGGCCAGGCTAGGGCTCTGTGGGAGTGTCGCAACGGTCTGGGTGCTCTGGGCTCTGCCTCAGCCTGTTTGTTTGTGAACCCTGAAGGCATCTGGAAATTCCAGCCAATCGTGTTTTTCTAGTACGACAATCCTACATTTCTCACCTGGCAACACTGCCTCTGCTCCAGTGTTTCTGTGACTGTCAACAGAAACTCGAGCAACATAAAACTAGCATACAGACTTGATTTCATCCCAAACCACCAACTACAGATATAAGGTATTTTATTGTTGTTGTTATTTCTCCTAAGTGTCATACAATGTACTGTAGTTATAGTTTTCTGCTAGCAGACATGTTTAGCATGATAGAATATGTGTAGCTTTACTTTGCTAACTGGTGAAACAAGGAAGAGGGATTTTTAAAAATGTTATTATTATTATTATTTAACAAACAGTGTACAAGGCTCGTTGAGGTATAAAGAACATTGCAACATAAAAAAAATACAAAGTGGGGGTAAAATTATTGATGACAAATATGTAACAATTGGCAAATGAGTAAAAAAAGAGCTAATTTTAAAACAAGAGATTAGATACTGGCCGTTACTTTTTTTGCATAACCAGATTTCAAATGTTTCAGTGAGGAGTAATACAGTACAGTTTAAATTGGTTAAGAAAAAAATCAAAACAAGGTGTAGAACCTCTCCATTTACAGCAGTGTATATGATGCTTAAGCAAGAAAACAATGTTTACCACATCAGATATTTGATGGTCATCAACATAGTATAATATGTGGGAGATTGTTATCTCTGGTATGTTTTCAATTTTAAGGGACAACCAATTTTTAATGTCTCTCCATAGTTTAAAAGAAAAAGGACATGGAAAAAAAGAGATGATTTAGGGATTCTTCTGGACATTCACAAAAGGTACAGCATGTTGAATCAAACTTAAATCTTCTGTGCAAAAATTCTGCCACTGGGTAAATATTGTTGTGCAAGATTTTAAAGGTAGTCTCTTTAACTGGAGGTTATGCACCATAACCAATGTTCCCTGAAGGAAGGGAACAAGGTACAACCTAGAAGTATGGGAATAGACTATATGCCACGGGCTTACGTTCCAGCACTCCCGCAGTCATTACCCAGAAGGCGCACTTCCGGTTAGCGGGAAAAACACGAACATAAATGACTAAATACAATTAATAAAACATCTGCACACACACCAATAATAACTACACATATGAAACCATATACTGTACCACACTTTTCATTAATAAAAATCTCAAAGTGCTACAGCAAATAAAACAAGTGATAAAATCAAGTAAAATCAATAATAATATCAACTGAGATTAAAGACAGAATCATGTGGAGGCAGAATAGGCCTGCTTAAAAAATAAATAAATAAAAACAAGTGATAAAATCAAGTAAAATCAATAATAATATCAACCAAGATCAAAGATAAAATCATGTGGAGGCAGAATAGGCTTGCTTAAAAAGAAAAGTCTTTAAGCCGTTTTTGAAGTCAACCAGTGACTGTGGAGCTCTCAGGTAGTCAGGGAGGGAGTTCCATAGGCGGGGGGCAGCCACACAGAATGCCCGGTCTCCCATGGTCCTTAATTTGGTTCGTGGAATGTGAAGTAGATTACTGTTCTGTGATCGTAGAGACCGGGTGGATGAATATGGTGCAAGAATGTCCTTTAGATAGTCAGGTGAAGTTCCGTGTAAGCATTGGTGTGTGATGAGAGTAGTTTTGTACTGAATTGTACTGAATTCTGCACGTCTCACATCCGCCATCTGCAAGCACTTCACCGAGCGTAGCATTGGAGGGGCCATTTTATGTTGCACCTTATTCCCTTCCTTCAGGGAACATTGGTTATGGTGCATAACCTCCAGTTCCCTTTCAGTCAGTTCACAGCGGTGCAACATAGAAGTATGGAAACTTACCCTCACGCCCTGGAAATGCACGCTTGTGCAAAGTTTAGGCCTAAATAGACAGGCGGAAAACGTTCACCCCTCTTTTGCAGAGAGCACAGCCTGTGTGACGTCACGAGTTGTGACATCCAGGCTGTAGTGTTTTATGAACGTGTTAGGGGATGCCCAGTTAGCAGCTGCACAGATGTCTGCTACCGAAACACCCTTAAATAAAGCCCACGAAGTAGCCAACCCTCTGGTTGAGTGAGCATGTACCCCACTGGGTGCTTGCTGACCTCTGTTGCTGTATGCTCTGGAAATGGCCTCTGTGACCCAGTGGGAGAGGCACTGTTTTGATAAAGCCCTGCCTGCTGCAGGCTTGGCGAAGCAAACAAACAACTGATTGGTCTGGTGCCAGCTACTAGTTCTCTCCATGTAGATGCTCAGGGCCCGCACAGGGCAGAGCGCGTTCAGGAGCCTCTGTTCTTCAGTCAGAACAGGGGGAGGAGGAAAAGCTGACAGTTCGAAGCCCAGACTTTTGTAATCCAAAGTTGGGACTTTAGGCACATATGCAGGGTTTGGGCGTACAATGACCTTTGACCCATCATGAGCAAACTGTGTGCATAGATGGTGGATTGATAGAGCGTTTAGGTCACCCACACGTTTGGCGGAGCACAGAGCCAAGAGCAGGGCCGTCTTATAAGACAGTAAATCCATTTTAATGCTCTGCAGAGGCTCAAACGGCGGGCCACAGAGAGCGTCCAGCACTAGTGTTAGGTCCCACTGAGGGGCTAAAACTCTGCACGGAGACCTCTTTCTCAACACGCCCTTCATGAATCGGATCATGAGGGGGTGGGCACCAGGTGATCTTCCTTCCCATCCCTCATGGTATGCTGAAACAGCAGACAAAAAGACTTTAATTGTGGAAAAGGAGCAACCCTTCTCCAACAGCTCTTGCAGAAAGGTGAAAATCTGTGCTATATCACTGGAATATGGGACAATATTCCTCTCCAGACACCAGGCCTCAAGCACACGCCATTTACGTGTATAAAGCATCTGTGTTGACTCAGCACGTGCACTCTGTATCGTATTCACTACGTCAATGGGCAGGCCTGACAGCCTGTCTCCTCTCAGAGTCAGAGTCAGAGAGTCTTTATTGTCATTTGCACCGCATGTGGTACATGTGATGAAACGAGATTATGTACACAGGGTCCCAGTTACATCCAACAACAAAATGTAAGAGAAAAACAGTAATAACACCTAGGATATAACTAAGAAAAAAACATCAACTAGAAATACACTAAGCTCTAATGTAATAGAAAAACATCATTATAAACAGCAGCACGAACACGAGTCTGTAAGAGCAGATGGTCACAGATGAACACAGCAACAAGAAAACAGATCAGCATCAGCATGTTGTGACACTTTGCAGTGTTTATTCTTATTGTTTATTTATTCATGAGTCTAACAGCCTCAGGGTAGAAGCTGATCTCTCTGATTCTCTCAGGGGCCAAACCCACAACTCCCAGAGTCCCGGGCGTGGATGCCATATCTGCCCGTGGGCCTGTGACAGGAGGTCTCTGTGCACAGGCAGCTGCCATGGTGTTCCTACCAGCAGAGAAAATATATCTGCAAACCAAGCCCTCTTTGGCCAGTGTGGGGTGACCAGAATCAGTGAGAGTGCCCCCCTGCGCATATGCTCCAGTGTTGCTTGTATCAGAGCTACAGGTGGGAAGGCGTAATAAAGCCTTGTTGCTGGCCACTCATGTGCGAACGCATCCAGCCCCAGTGTTGCGTTCACGTCCCGTATGGAGTGAAACATAACAAGGTGGGCGTTTTCCCTGGTTGCGAAGAGATCGACGTCCGCCTTCCTGTATTGTGTCCAGATCTGGTCCACGACACGGGGGCTTAGACGCCATTCCGTGGGGAGGGGCGCACCTCTTGAGAGTACGTCCGCCCCGTAGTTCAGCTCCCCCGGCAGGTGTGTTGCCCTGCCCATTCATACAGTCATTTATACCATACCATACCATACCATACCAGCTTTATTTATAGAGCACTTTAAACACCTACAGGACCAAAGTGCTGTACACACAACAAAACAATCACAATCAGGTAATAAAATGATTAAAATAAATAAGAGTCACATAATAAAAGTTGAGGAATCATACAATCAGATAAAACAAGCGACTAAAATTATTAAAAGTCAACATCGCAGATGGTGTCATAGGCCAGGGAGAAGAGATGGGTTTTAAGAAGAGATTTAAAAACAGACAGGGAAGAGGCCTGTCTGATGTTCAAGGGAAGGTTGTTCCACAGTTTAGGAGCTGCCACAGCAAAAGCACGGTCTCCTCTGAGCTTGCGTTTTGTCTTTGGGACACTCAGGAGCAGCTGATCACATGACCTGAGGGATCGAGAGGGTGTGTATGGCTGCAGCAACTCGGACAGATAGGGCGGGGCAAGACCATTTTGCGCTTTAAAAGCAAATAAAAGAACTTTAAAATGAATCCTGGAATGTACGGGCAGCCAGTGCAGGGAGGTTAAAACAGGAGTACCAGAGGGGGTGGAGCCTCTGGTGACGCTGAAGTCTCACAGGCCTTAAAATGCTGATTGTAATTATTCAGGTGAACTGCGCGAGGGCGCAATTCCCATACTTCTATGTTGCACCGCTGTGAACGGACTGAAAGGGAACCTTAGGTGAAACCGGCCATTTGACATACATTGAGAATGCCTTTTCAATTACAGACAAATTTGTTGTTACCAAGATACTATTATTGAAATCATTAAACATTTTAGATTTGAAGGAAGTAACGAGAATAACATCATACTTTCTATCAGTCACACTATATTCTCCAATTTTCAATTTGGGTAAAGATGAATTGAATATCTTAAGGTGTTTTGGATGAGATGAATAAGAGCTACAGGAATAGCTTTGCAAACATTTAGATATTCATTACCAGAACAGTTCAGCTTAAATTTATTGGTAAAATCTCTATGATTTAAAAAAAAACACCATTACAGTCCATTAAGTCAGTGACAAATAGAACACCTTTTTCATACCAGTCTATTTAAAAAATGGATTTTTTTATTTATTAATATTTATCTGTTATTCCATACTACGGATCCATGTGGGGTAAAATTGTGTGTAAATATCATTTTCCAAAAAAACAAAACTTGTTTATGAAAATTTGACAGAGAATAGGTATCTTAGTTAATTCAAAGTCACATTTAAGCAAGAGATCTAAGCCACCAAGGCTTTTAAATATAGAATTAGGGATATGGAACCACATTGAATTAGAATGAGACAAAAAAGACTTCAGCCAATTTATTCTAAATTAACCATTCAGAGCCTCGACATCCAATGCTCTAATTCCTCCCTTGTCATAATCTTTAACAAGATGAGATCGACGTAAATAGTGAGTTTTGTTCCTCCAGATAAACTGAAAAATTATTGAATTGGCTTTCTTAATGTTTTTGTCCGAGATAAAATCAGAGTGGCATGGATAAATTAATTTGGACACTCCTTCAGCTTTAGAAAAAAGAGATCGTCCAAAAATAGTTAGAACTCTAATTAACCATCGGTTCAACGATTTCTTCATGCCATCCAAGCATCTTCCAGTGTTTTCCTCCTCTCTTCTAATAGTGTTTTTTGAAATCAATACCCCCAGATATTTGACTTCGGACTTAACTGTACTGTAATGGAGGCAACAGACGTCTCAGAGCTGGAATGGATGGGCAGACGTTCACACATCAATATTGAGAGACAGACCAGACGCTCTTGAAAACAATAACATGGATTTTAGCCATAATTTTATCTCTTAGGAAAATTGTTGTATCTTCAGCAAAATGACTTATCTTAAATTCCTTATCAAAATTTTTTATGCCATACAACTTTGAATTTTCCAAAATAAGTGAGGTAAGCATTTGAGTTGTTAATATAAATAATTTAGGTGAAATTGGGCAGCCCTGCCTTATTCCTTTTGACATAGAGAATCTAGTGGTCAAACTGGTACCCAGAGAAACTGAGCTACAGATATCAGTATAAAATAATCTGACTCTATTACAGAACTTTTCCCCATAGACAATTTTTTTTAAAAGTTTTTATTACAGTATGAGTTGCTCCCGGTAGGTCTGGATGGCGCCTTGCAAGGCAGGCTACCACTACCGGTGTATGAATGTCTGAATGAATGGGTGGATGGCTGGTATTGTAAAGCGCTTTGGGGCTCCTCACAGGGGCTGGAAAGCGCTATATAAATAAGCTCCATTTACCATAAAGCAATGTTCCACTGAGTCAAGGGCCTTAAAGAAATCCAGGAATAAAATAAAACTGTCGCTATCAATAAACCTACTATAATCAATCATATCAAAAATAAGTCTAGGATGATGATGGATATTCCTTCCCTTTAAAAAAGTCCATTGGCATTCATTAATAATCATTCCTAAACCACTGTTTAAGCGATTGGCATAAACAAGTGCTAAAATTTTATAATCAGTACATAAAAGAGCGATGGGTCTCCAATTGTCTAGTGATAAATGATCTTTGTTGGCTTTGGGGATCAGAGTAATCAGACCTCGTTTCATGGTGGGAGAGAGATTATTATTTGAGATACATTCCAGTAGAGCCTCAAACAATAGTTTCCGTAAATCTTTCCAAAAAAATAAATAAAATTCAGTGGTTATCCCATCTAGGCCTGGAGATTTACCTTTTGCCATTTTTCGTATTGCTTTGTCAAGCTCTTCGATTCTTAATTCGTCTCCCATAAGATTCTTAAAATCAGGATTAATTTTTTCAACAGGTTCTTGAATTTTATCAAAAAAGGACTGGCAATTAGATTCTGAATACTGTACTTCGAACAATAAAGATCATTATAAAAATTCCTAATTGCTATATTAATTAAATCCGGGTCTTCAGTGATGCTACCATTAATAACAAGTTTCCCAATCTTCTTTTTGGACTGTCTTTGCTTCTCAAGACTGAAAAAATATGAGGAGTTCTTTTTGCCATCCTCCATCCACTGAGCCCTGGAGCGAATGAAGGCCCCCTTTGCTTTATCTAGAAAAACATTGTCTAATTGCGATTTGAGAACATCAAGCTGACTCATCTCATCAGACGATAAAACAGATTTTGAACATAGAGAATTAATACCTCTAATAAATTGGGATTGTTTCAGTCTCTTAAATTTTGAAGCAATTTTGCCAATCTTTATTGCTGTTGTCCTAACATTAAATTTAAACCATTCCCACTTATTTAAAGCTGCAGTATGTAGCTTTTTTTATGAACATATTTCTTCACTCTGTCACTACCTCCTGACAGACTGATGTTAGCCAGGTAATCTCTGAAAAAAAATTAAAAAAAATATTGTCCCCTTGCTTCTCCAGGTGGTAAATAAGCATTTCTAAAAAGAAAAGGTGACCCGCCATTTTCCAGCCAATAAAAACAGAGTTTGTAACCAGCCAATAAAAACAGAGCTTGAATTTGAATCAGCCAATAAAAACAGAGCTTGAATTTGAAATTCAACAGACCACAAGGGGGCAGAGCCACATATGGCTCTGAGGGGGAGGGATCAGAATGCTTTGCCTGTTGAAAATATTTCTAACTGCTGCAGTTCTACAGAAACTGCATACTGAACCTTTAAGGGAGACAGCTCCATTACTGAAATATATTCAATAAGGTTCAAGATTTCTGAACAGAAATTGTTATTATTCAGCAAGTAACTATTAAATTTCCAAGTTAAGTTTGAAGGAAGTTTAGATTTATTTAGACAGAGAAATAAGGTAACTGAGAAATGATCTGTTAGAGGAGCCGCTGAGATTTCACAACTTGAAATATTATTTACCATACCGTGAGGGATTAACCAGTAACCCAGCCTCGAGCTCTGGCCATTTCCGGAAGGGTTGAACCAAGAGTATTGTCTGATATTAGGATTTTTAATTCTCCAGAAGTCTGCCAAATTTGTGTTTGAGATTAAGTTTACAAAAATATCATCAAAAATATGGTGCTGCCCCCTAGAGGGGAGACGATCAATCGATCCATCTGGGGTTACATTAAAATCACTGCCTAAGTTGATCCGTGTAATGTTTTATTTCCCATTGATTTATCCTCAGTCCGAGGTCAGCAAAAAATTACTATACTATACTATACTAAACACATACCAAAATGAACTTATTTCCATCCATTTCCACTATTACAGTTACCCAGTGACAAATTTGTATCACTCATATGATCTAACACAGAACCTAGGAATTTATAAAACATAATCATAACCCCAGCTGAATGCGACGTATCATGACTAAAATAAATTTGATCTCCCATTGAAGTTTCCAGAATTTAGTTTCCTCACTTGACGAATGAGTTTCTTGTAGAAAAAAACAATTTGCCTTTTGTCAGAGTCAGAGTCAGTCAGAGTCAGAGAATCTTTATTGTCATTTGCACCGCAAATGACAATAAAGATTCATGTGTACATGTACATGTGATGAAATGTGTACATGTACATGTGATGAAATGAGATTATGTACACAGGGTCCCAGTTACATTCAACAACAAAATGTAAGAGAAAAACAGTAATAACATCTAGGATTAACTAAGAAAAACATCAACTAGAAATACACTAAGCACTAATGTAATAGAAAAACAAAATCATTACAAACAGACAGCCGCACGAACATGAGTCTATATGAGCAAATGGTCACATATGAACACAGCAACAAGAAAACAGATCAGCATCAGCATGATGTGATATTTTGCAGTGTTTACTCTTATTATTTATTTATTCATGAGTCTAACAGCCTCAGGGTAGAAGCTGTTCCTCAGTCTAGTGGTTCTACACTTAATGCTCCTCAACCTCCTTCCTGAGGGGAGTGGGGCAAAAAGTGTGTGTGCAGGGTGAGTGGGGTCTTTCATGATGCAGGTGGCTCTTTTCCTGCATCTGGAGGTGTAAATGTCTGTGATAGAGGGGAGACTGACTCCGACAGACCTCTGTGCAGCCTTCACCACTCTCTGCAGAGCTTTTCTTTCCGCAGCTGTGCAACCTCCATGCCACACATTGATGCTGGAGCACAGGATGCTCTCCACTGCGCACCTGTAGAAGGAGGTGAGGACCGGGCTACTCAGACCAGCTCGTCTCAGTCGTCTGAGGAAGTAGAGTCTCTGATGACCTTTCTTGATCAGGCTGGTGGTGTTGTTGGTCCAGCTGAGGTTATCATTCAAGTGTACACCCAAGTACTTGTAGCTGGAGACCACTTCCACTGCAGATCCACTTATGTTCAGTGGGGTGTGGGTGTGTTTGTTCCTTCTGAAGTCCACAATCATCTCCTTTGTCTTCTTCACATTTATGTGAAGGTTATTGTCTTTGCACCAGCTCTCCAGGTGTTCCACCTCCTGCCTGTAGCTGGACTCATCATTGTTCGTGATGCAGCCCACCACAGCTGTATCATCTGCAAACTTTACAATATGACAGCCTGGATGGGTGGCTGCACAATCATGTGTGAGCAGAGTGAACAGAAGAGGGCTTAACACACATCCTTGAGGAGAGCCAGTGCTGAGGGTTATGGTGGAGGAGGAGAAGTTGTGGATCTTCACGGACTGAGGTCTGTTTGTTAAGAAGTCTGCGACCCAGTTACAAATGGAGGGGCTTAGTCCAAGTGTAAATAGTTTGTCCATCAGGGTTTGGGGGATCATGGTGTTGAAGGCAGACGTGAAGTCCACAAAGAGCATACGGACGTATGAGTCCTTCTGATCCAGGTGGGTGAGAGCAGTGTGGACCACAGAGGAGATGGCGTCCTCTGTTGATCGGTTCTCACGGTATGCATACTGATGGGGGTCCACGTTCATGTTGATGGATGTTTTGATGTGAGTCATGACCAGTTTCTCAAAGCATTTTGCGACTATCGGGGTGAGGGCCACTGGCCGATAGTCATTCAGGCCAGTCACTGTGGAGCTTTTTGGGACTGGGATGATGGTGGCAGTCTTCAGGCAGGTGGGAACTGTTTCCAGGGCAAGTGAGGTGTTAAAGATGTCTGCCAGCACATCGCAGAGCTGATCAGCACATTCTTTTAACACTTTCCCGGGAATGTTGTCCGGACCGGTTGCTTTGTGAGGGTTGATTCTCTTGAGACTACTCCTCACTTCTGCTGCGGTAACGCTGAGACGCTCTTCATCCGGTGGTGAGGTGAGTCTGGTGCTGGGTGGTCTGTTTGGGTCCTCAAAGCGTGCATAAAACCTGTTGAGGGCATCTGGCAGAGATGGATCTCTGGGGCATTGTTCACTCCTTCCTTTATAATCTGTTATGCACTTTAATCCCCTCCACATGCTCCGTGGGTCTTGTGATGTGAACTGACCCTCAATTCTCTGTGCATACTTGGCTTTGACCCTCTTGATTCCAGCAACCAGCTCGCTCCTAGTCCTTCTCCTAACAATAAAGAAAAGTAGCCTTACGTTTAGTAGTATTTTTTAAACCCCTAGTATTAAGTGAAAGTAATGATAACATACAATAAACACAGTAGTTGTGCAAGAACACATCTCCGGAACGATGAGCAGGAATGAGATAGCATAGCCAGTAACAACCACATGGAATAGTGCAATAGCCCTATAAACAAAAACAAACATAACCTACCATATTGGTGGGAGTAAAAGAAACATATCAGTGTAATTAGTCAGGGTCCACTCTTCGATTATCGATCAGGGCAAAGCCTTCCTTCAGGTAAGCGCGCTTGCCTCGTCTCCTGGCTTCCTGGACCAGGGGCCACAACTTAGCCCGGGCGAGCCTGTCCTCCTTAGAATAGTCCTCCTTGAAGCTGATGTGCATATCTTTGCAGACTTTAGCATCTTTGGATTTCCTCCAGACCTCATCCCGCATGGTGCGCATCCCCAATTGAATGATGACGGCTCTTGGCCTGTTTGTGGCCGAAGCAGACTCAGCTTTTTTCCCCAATCTGTGAACGGTGTCAGCCGTATCTTGCAGCCGATCCACAGAGACAGGAACGATCCTAGTGAGGATCACGATGATGGTTTCCCATAGGTTCTCATCGTCTTTCTCAGGCAGTCCGGTCGCCCTCAGGTTCCAACGTCTCTTGTAGCGAGCATGTTTTTCGCAGGAGATCCTCAACGCTGTGTTATTTTTTTTGAGAAGGTTGACTGTAGCTTGGAGTTCTGATATGACTTTCTTGTTTACCTCAATGGCAGTAGTATTAGCTTCTATACGTTTTTCAATGCTTTTCAAAATTTCTGTCTGATTATCCATCTTTGTGTTAAGTTCTCCTATCGCACGAAGGATAGTATTAGCTGTGTCCTCCTTACATTCAGGCTCCTGTAACTTCATTTTCTTTTACTTTTATTCTTAATAGGTGTGTGGTCCCAGTTCACCTTCTGTTCTTTACCAGAAGGATCAGACGAGGCCTCGACCATCTCAATTTCTTCAATAATATCTTCGTCACAAGCCTCTTGAAGAGCCGACTGGTTGTAATCGTGGTCCGGCATGTTAGCCTCCATAACTAAATTCCCAGACGTCAAAAACGAAACAAACAGGCTGAAATGGTTTCAAAAGGATGTTAAAATAAGAACAAAAAATATAAAACGCTTAAAAACGGAGCCCTACTGTCAGATTAAATCTCAGCTAAACATTAACAATATGCGAGAGCCTGCAAAAACGCCACCTCTCACTCCGCCATCTTAGGACCTCCCCTTTCACAAGGAAGAGGTCTGTGCCTTTAGACATCAAGATGTTTGATTTAATTTTTAAAAAGAAACAATTTGTAGGGGTGGCACCATCTTGTGGTCATCCTCTGTCTTTGCATATTTTTCCTCCTTCTTGTCTTGATTGAGTTCTCCCTGTGTTCCCAGCTGTTTGTAATCACGTCCTGTCTTGCCTGTGTATATAAACCTGTCTGTGAGTTCTGTCCTTTGTCGCGTTATCGTTGGGTCTCCCCTGATGTCTCTTGTGTTGGTCCTGTATCATATGAGTGAGTTTGTTGCCTTGTCAGCCTTTTTGATTTATTATCATTAAAGCTCCACTGACATCATCTTTCAACTTTCCATAAAATGGCACAACATATATATATATATTAAGATTGACCTCTGATCGTTTTTGCTAAAACAATGTTAAATTAATTAAAATTCCTCTCAAAAACAGTTTAAAATTAGCGCCTTTTTTTCACATGATAAAGGTGAAGATATTTCTGTGAATTGATGATAAAACACACAGACACACACAGTATATATTATATGCAGTATACTGTATATTAAGACAATGGGTCAAACTAATGTCATGTATTTCCATCATTTTAATGAGACACCACTATAACACCAAGTGATGTCCAAATTAAATAGAAAAATAAATATGAAATATTTTCAACATGTTGACTGGATTAAATAACAAAGCTGACAAATTGAAGCAACATGATCTGTGCAAATTGTTTTGTACACAAACTAATAACTAATAATGTTGAATAATTATTAGAAACATTAACTAATATATTACCATTTCAGTGCTGTGGAAACGATTTGTAGAATTCCTTCTGACTCTCAACTATCAGCTGCTGTAAGTCCTCACAGAGCTGCTGCACTTCCTGAAGTGAAAAGTCTCCAAAAACCAGCAGGAGCTGAAAAAAAATTATAACCTGCTGTTTACTGGAAATAACTTTGGCTTCTCTGAAGTCAAACCGCTAAAATATAAAGTTTTAAATGGCTAAATTGGACGGATCGCGTTTGTATCTTGTCCATTGTAAACAAGGTGCGCAGTTGACGTGAGTCTGTGTGTGACGTCATAATCGCGCGACGGGAAACCCCGTATTTATCATGTGAAAAAAAGGCGCTAATTTTAAACTGTTTTTGAGAGGAATTTTAATTAATTTAACATTGTTTTAGCAAAAACGATCAGAGGTCAATCTTAATATATATATATGTTGTGCCATTTTATGGAAAGTTAAAAGATGATGTCAGTGGAGCTTTAAATATATATTTTTGTATTCCTGGCTACCTGTAAGTTCTTGTCTGCACCACTGGGTTCTGTCCTGCCTGAAAATCCTGACACAACTGAGAAGTGAAACCTCTGTCCTCACAGCTCCATCAACACCAACTGGACGACAGATCTACCAACCAGCAGTCCAGATGGAAACAGCCACAGGTGGAGAGGACGTTGGGGCAGCAGAAACTAGAAGAATCCAAGATCTGAAATCCTATGAGGGTAATGTGAACTCTTCAAAAGACTGAAGTCAGTGATGATGATGATGATGATGATGATGATGATGATGATGATGATGATGAAGCTAAACCATTACTGTCAAATCTTTATCAACATCAAGAGGAAGACAGATGCCATCAAATGAGCAACTCAGCTGACCAGAGAGAAGCAGCAGCCAGCGAAGAGGAGGATAAAGCAGCAGAAACTACCATGACCAACAACAACTTGTCTCTTCAGAGACACGTGAAAAGGAATTCAAGACACGAGTCTTCAAGTGGTTTGATTACTAAGAAAGGTCTGGAAGTGGAAAAAAATGTACAATCATGCAGTAAAGGTGAAACCATACTGAATCAATTTGGATGTGATGAATGTGGCAAAAGATTTACTGGAAAAGTGCATTTAAACAGACACATGATAATCCACACAGGAGAGAAACCATTTGCCTGCGAACTTTGTGGAAAAAGATTTAACCAACAGCCCAATTTAAACACACACATGAGAACCCACACAGGACACAAACCATTTGCTTGTGAACTTTGTGGACAAAACTTTAGACAACAGGACAATTTAAAAACGCACATGAGAATCCACACAGAAGAGAAACCATTTGCCTGTGAACTTTGTGGACAAAGATTTAACCAACAGGCCAATTTAAAAACACACATGAGAATCCACACAGGAGAGAAACCATTTGCCTGTGAACTTTGTGGACAAAGATTTAACCAACAGGCCAATTTAAACAGACACATGAGAATCCACACAGGAGATAAACCATTTTCCTGTGAACTTTGTGGAAAAAGATTTTACCAACAGGACAATTTAAACACGCACATGAGAATCCACCTAGGACACAAACCATTTCCCTGTGAACTTTGTGGAAAAAGCTTTAGACATCGGCCACATTTAAACACACACATGAGAACCCACACAGGACACAAACCATTTGCTTGTGAACTTTGTGGACAACACTTTACACAACAGGCCAGTTTAAACACACACATGAGAATCCACACAGGACACAAACCATTTACCTGTGAACTTTGTGGAAAAAGCTTTAGACGACAGACCCATTTAAACTCACACATGAGAACCCACACAGGACACAAACCATTTGCTTGTGAACTTTGTGGTCAAAACTTTAGACGACAGCCCCATTTAAACACACACATGAGAACCCACACAGGACACAAACCATTTGCTTGTGAACTTTGTGGACAAAACTTTACATGACAGGCCTATTTAAACACGCACATGAGAATCCACACAGGACACAAACCATTTACTTGTGAACTTTGTGGAAAAAGCTTTAGACAACAGCCCCATTTAAACACACACATGAGAATCCACACAGGACACAAACCATTTGCTTGTGAACTTTGTGGACAAAACTTTAGACATCAGGGCACTTTAAACACACACATGAGAATCCACACAGGACACAAACCATTTGCTTGTGAACTTTGTGGACAAAACTTTAGACATCAGGGCACTTTAAACACACACATGAGAATCCACACAGAACACAAAGCAGTGGTTTGCAATGACTCCTAAAATACACATGAGAAACTACATGAGGGACAACTGCTAAATGTTAAATGTTAAGAAAAGTCCTTAGGACACATAAGAGTTCACATTTATCCAACACTGGAAGATAACCAGGGTTTTGTTTGTAACAACATGAGTACTGAAGACGTATGCTGTCAAGAAATGAAATGATTCTTACATGTATATATTTGAGTAATTTTTTTTTTTGGTGAATAGTCTTTCCATTGTGTTCAAGGTTTTGTTTCAAAAGAAATGTCAAAACTTCTGTAACTACAGACCTCTAGCTTTACAGCTATTGATCTTGTTTTTGAATGAATTCCATGTTGCAGCTGATGGGTTTCAATCAAACCCTGCAGCTTCTACAAAAATGATCACACAAGAAACAAGAGTTACCATTTGGTATAAAACTTTGCAAAGTTGGGAAATAGTCTCATAAAACAGGCTGAGAACAAAGTCCGCCTTGCAAATGGCTGTCTCAGGCTTTTATTCTTAGTGGGTGGGCGGTTTACAACAAAACAAGTTCAGACAGTTTCAAACAATAGATTTGGTCAGTTTTTGACCAAGACAGGAACAGCAGGTCTTAAAACAAAGAACTGAAACATTCTTTAGTGTTTGTTTTTCAGTAAACAACATTATTGTGTAAGACAAATACATTTGCAGTGAGTGAACACAGATGGAGCTATGTTTGCAAAGTACATTTTTCATAAGTTTAAATGATATCAACATTAACTTACTTCTAACAGCAGCCAAATGTTAAATGGTGTAAATATTAAACATTAACATTTTAATGTTCAAATGTGTGAATAAATTTATGAAAAATGTTCTACGTTTTAATGTAATAAATAATATACACAAAATATATTTGTTCATTTTGTTCTGAGTTAAATGTTATTTTTTTATTTTTTTTATTAGAACAATCTTTATCTGACAACAGTAGTTCAGAAATATATTGTAATGATTCACAATGGGGACCCGGAAATTTAACTACAACACAGGAGTGAACGAAAAAAGTTTATTATCAGCCACTTGTCAGAAAAAGGGTAACGTCCACTGAGACTCTGCAGAGTTGAATCACAGTTGGTGATGCAAAGGCTGCAATGACGTCAGAGGGAGGGGGATCGGAGGTGCAGCTGGGTCACGTGACACGTGAGAGTTACACGGCTTCTCTTCTGCTTGAGTGCGGCTTGGTTCCAATACAGTAATTAACAGCTCCAAGAGTCCGGAGTCTTAAGATTGTGGTCAAGATACAGGTGTGGGTCATACACAGAGAGGCAAAGAGGCAGTACTTATCTGTGGGGTTTCAGCGAGAGTCGTGTCAGTAGGCAGAGCGAGAGTCGAGGTCCAGATATCCGATGGGCAGAAATAATCCGTCGAGGGCAAGGCAGAGGGGAGTAATCTGTGATCATGAAGGGTGTCAAAACACAGGAAGGTCAGGAACAGAACGCTGGATTTCTTCAGACGCAAGGCGATCAGACAATCTGGCAGGGAGGGAGAGTCTGGAGTGCGTTTAAAAAGAGCAGCAGACAGGTGCGCTGAATGACGCTGATGAGGAGAGGAGACAGGACAACCCCAAAAACACAGCATGACTTGACATGAACGTGAATCATGAACGTGAATCATTACAAATCATTACAATGCCCCCTCCTCAAAGTCCAGCTCCAGATGGACCACCAGGGTGATCGGGATGGGCACGATGAAAGTCCCTGATGAGAGTCTTATCTAGGATATGTCGAGCAGGCACCCTCCCAGGCACCCTCCCAGTCAACCAGGTAGTGCGACCCCCTGCCCCATTTCCTGGACCGAAGGAGACGCCGCACTGTGTAGGCAGGACCACCCTGGATGAACCGGGCAGGTGGAGGGGGTCCAGAGGGGGGCGAGAGTCGGGACGTGGCAAGTGGCTTGATACGGGACACATGAAAGGTGGGGCAGACTCTAAGGGTCCGGAGTAGGTTGAGGCGAATTGCCACAGGGTTGTGGTGATGCAAAGGCAAAAGATTTACTAGAAAAGCGCATAGGCTATACCTTAAGATAAGCGAGGGGCGAGTTTGCGGCTCTCCACACGGAGTGGGAGGTCTCTGGTAGATAGCCACACTCTCTGTCCCTGCTGGTACGTGGGTGCAGGAGTACGCCGCCGGTTAGCAGACCTGGAATACACAGCAGAGGTTCTTTGTAGAGCTTTGCGCGCTCGTCGCCATACCCGTTGGCATCTTTGGGCAGCAGCAAAGGCAGAAGGGACCCTGGCTGTCCTTTCCTGACAGGAGAACACAGGCGGCTGGAACCCATAGACCGTGTAGAACGGGGACAAACCAGTGGCACAAGAGGGAAGAGAGTTGAGGGAGTACTCCACCCAGGGAAGGTTCTGTGACCACTTAGCAGGGTCCTGTTCGCACAGTAAACGGAGCTTAGTCTCCACCTCTTGGTTAATCCGTTCAGTCTGTCCATCAGTTTGGGGGTGAAAACCTGAGGACAGACTCACTTTGACACCCAATAGACTGTAGAACTCCCTCCAGAATTGTGAAACAAACTGGGGACCACGAGCTGACACAATATCCACTGGGAGGCCGTGGAGCCGGAACACCTCCCGGGAGAGAATCTCTCCCAGTTCCTTTGATGATGGGAGTTTGACAAGGGGGACTAGGTGAGTCATCTTGGAAAAGCGGTCAACGATAGTAAGGATAACAGAAAAGGTCTTGGAGAGGGGCAAACCTGTAATGAAGTCCATGGATATGTGAGACCAAGGACGGTGAGGAATGGAAAGGGGTCGTAGGAATCCAGCAGGCGGTCAGCGGGTAGACTTAGCTTGACTACAGACTCGACAAGCTGAAAAAAACTCCTTGACATCAGCAAGCATGGACCTCCACCAGAAACGGTCTCGAACCACTGACAAGGTCTTGGTAATACATGGGTGACAGAAAAATCGAGAACTGTGGCAAAATGAAAGTACCTCAGTGATGAGGTTGTCTGGGACAAAAAGACGATCCTTGGGACAGTCACTGGGCACAGGGTGTTGCCGATGGGCCTGCTTGACCTTTCCCTCCAGGTCCAGTCGAGTGACTGCCAATCGTACAGATGCGGGAAGGATGTAGTCCATCACCTCAGTTCCCTCCTCCTCTAGGGTCTCATGGATTCGAGAGAGGGCATCGGGCTTTATATTTTTGGAGCCGGGTCTGTAAGACAAGGCAAAATTGAAACGGCTAAAGAATAGAGCCCACCTGGCCTGTCTCGGGTTGAGCCTTTTGGCAGATCTCAGGTACTGAAGATTCTTATGGTCAGTCCACACAATAAAAGGTTCCTTAGCTCCTTCCAGCCAATGCCTCCATTCCTCCAGTGCAAGCTTCACCGCTAGGAGCTCTCGGTCTCCAACATCATAATTTCTCTCGGCTGGAGAAAGGCTTCTGGAAAAAAAAGCACATGGGTGAGTCTTGTTATCCATGCCTCTTTGGCTGAGGACAGCTCCAATACCAGAACCTGATGCGTCAACCTCAAGAATGAATTGACGAGAGGGGTCAGGCGAGAGAAGGATGGGGGCAGCCGTGAATAATTTCTTAAGATGGGAAAAGGCTTGATCGGCCGATGGAGTCCAGCAAAAGGGTTTCTTAGAAGAGGTTAGTGCATGAAGGGGTGAAGCAACAGAGCTGTAATTCCTGATGAACCGGCGGTAAAAGTTTGCAAAACCTAGGAATCTTTGGAGCTGTTTAATGTTTTGTGGGGTGGGCCAACTCTGGATGGCCTCTACCTTACATGGATCCATGGAGATCTTGTTAGGAGAGATAGTGAAACCCAGAAAGGAAATAGTGGAGAGATGGAACTCACATTTCTCTGCCTTGATGAAGAGATTATTCTGCAGGAGTCGAAGAAGCACAGCTCGAACATGCTCTCTGTGAACAGCTTGGGTCTTGGAAAAAATCAAAATGTCATCCAGGTAAACAAAGACAAATCGTCCAATCATATCCCTAAGAACATCATTTACTAAGGTCTGAAACACTGCAGGTGCATTGGTAAGCCCAAAGGGCATCACCAAATACTCATAATGACCAGTAGGGGTGTTAAAAGCAGTCTTCCACTCATCTCCCTCCCTTATTCGAACTAAGTGATATGCATTTCTGAGATCAAGTTTAGTGAAGATTGTAGAACCCTGAATGGCTTCAAACGCAGTGTTCATGAGGGGAAGAGGATAACGGTTCTTTAATGTGATTTCATTGAGTCCTCTGTAATCAATACACGGCCTTAAGGACCCATCCTTCTTACCCACAAAAAAGAAGCCGGCACCTGCTGGAGAAGACGAAGGACGTATGATACCTGCCCTGAGCGAGTCATTGATATAATCCCTCATAGCTTGGTCCTCTGGTCCAGACAAAGAGTATAGACGACCCCTAGGGGGAAAAGTACCAGGAAGAAGGTCAATGGCACAGTCATAAGGTCTGTGAGGGGGAAGAGAGGTAGCACGATGTTTGTTGAACACCTCCTTGAGGTCGTGGTATTCGAGAGGAACCTTGCATAGGTCAGGGAAGGTTTCTTGGTTTGGGGTTGAGTCAGAAACATTAGCCCGTAATAGACAGGTGGAAAGGCATTCCGGAGACCAGCCTAGGACCTGCCCTTTAACCCAATCAATGTGTGGGTTATGCCTCTTTAACCATGAAGCCCCCAAAATAACTGGGATTTCAGGGGATCTGATTACTGAAAATGAAATAATTTCATGGTGATTGCCTGCAATGACCATCTTAACTGGAACAGTCTCATGGGTGATCTTATGAATAAGATGACCATCAATGGCTAAGACCTCCTGCTCTTTAACAGTCGGTTGAATCTGAATATTGTGTGCTTTAGCAAATTCTAAGTCCATAAATTCAGCATCAGCTCCTGAATCAACAAACACAGAGACTGTTCTTTCACTATTTTTATTTTTATTCAAGAGAGTGGCCTGTACTGACAACATGGAGGACTTGGTTCTCTGACTCAGTAGGAACCTCCTGCCTACTGAGCCTGGTCTTTTACTGGACATCGAGACAGCAAATGGCCCACTCCTCCACAATAGAAGCAAAGCCCATTTCTTTGTCTACGCTCCCTCTCTTGAGCAGATAACCGGGATCTTCCAATCTGCATGGGTTCTGTTACCTGGGATGAGACCACCTGAGGGGATGTTGATGCTGGTTGGGGACTGGGTCTAGACTCAGACACATTGTACAGAGGTCGGTTGGTGAAGTTCCTCTCTCGCCTCCGTTCTTGAATCCTCAGGTCAATCCTCGTGGCGAGAGATTCTAACTCCTCCAGGTCAGTGGGAGCATCTCGGGTGGAGAGTTCATCTTTGATCTCATCACTAAGCCCCTGGTGAAAAGCGTCGCAAAGAGCTTCATCATTCCATCTACAATCAGATGACAAGGTGTGAAAATCCACAATATACTCAGTCACCCTCCTTTTGCCCTGTTTCAGCCTGAATATGCCCCTTGCTGCTTCTCTCTGGGGCAGGATGGGGTCAAACACCCTGATGAGCTCCTTGGCAAAGTCTTTGACGTTGTAGCAAATCAGGGAGTCTCGCTGCCACTCTGCTGTTCCCCATAATTTAGGCTTGCCAGAAAGTAGAGAGATAATATAGGCGACCTTGGCCCGATCAGTAGGGAAGGAGGAAGGTTGTAATTCAAAGTGAATCTCGCATTGGGTGATAAAGGGTCGACATTGGTTTGGCTCACCTTTAAACATCTCGGGAGGCGTTAAGCGTGGTTCATGATTTGGGCAGGCTTGGCAACGAGGTGAGACCTCTATGTGCTGGGAAGGAGGTGTGGACGTAGCTGCGGAGGGTTTAGTTAATATATTCATCATTTCCTGCATATTTATTTCCAATCTATTTTCTTTCATTGTTTGAGAAATCCAGGCAACTAAGCTAATACTGGTAATTTAAGTTACAGAATTTTATGCACTCCTGTATTATTTGTTCCTATTTTTGGTATAAATATCATTCAATCAATCAATCAATCAATTTATAAATATCAAACGATGCAAAAAAATTATACAGTAAGGAACCTAAAATTATTGTTTTAAATAAATGTTCCATTTTGTTGACGTTATTGTTTATTCTTTTCAGCTTGTCAGATACATAACTGAAGCTAAATTTATGACCATTTCAATAAAAAAAATAGTTTCTGAATCGAAAAATCGATTTTAAATCGAATTGTGACACCAAAAATCGGAATTGAATTGATTCGCCAGACACTGAGTGATTCACACCCCTAATATATATATACTATACATGTGGTTGATGCAGGAAGTGCATCTAGAGTTAAAGCTTCAGTATGTAGCTTTTTTTATGAACATATTTCTTCACTCTGTCACTACCTCCTGACAGACTGATGTTAGCCAGGTAATCTCTGAAAAAAATTTAAAAAAAAATATTGTCCCCTTGCTTCTCCAGGTGGTAAATAAGCATTTCTAAAAAGAAAAGGTGACCCGCCATTTTCCAGCCAATAAAAACAGAGTTTGTAACCAGCCAATAAAAACAGAGCTTGAATTTGAATCAGCCAATAAAAACAGAGCTTGAATTTGAAATTCAACAGACCACAAGGGGGCAGAGCCACATATGGCTCTGAGGGGGAGGGATCAGAATGCTTTGCCTGTTGAAAATATTTCTAAGTGCTGCAGTTCTACAGAAACTGCATACTGAACCTTTAAACGACTAAATTAAATCTATTGTGCACATTTTCTACCCTCTGAGAAAACCAACAGAAGCAGCTTTACTTTTTTTTTACATGTTGCTGCCCAGTCTTTCGTCCCACTCAAAAAATTGTTTTAGTTCAGATGTAAAAGGCACAAATACATTTCCATTGTGCTCAAGTAAACATTTAGTAAATAAAAAATAGCTGACTACAGCAAACACAAATGGAAGAAAATTGGGAGAAATAGACACTATTCAAAACCAAAAGCATCAACAAAAAAATAGAACTTGACAAACTCGACAAGACAAAACGACTATTAGAAGATTAGCTCCCAAGCAAGTTTTTGTATGTTGGGTTAAATTTGATTTGTTCGTGTACATGCTTTATGTAAACAAATGTGGAAAATGCCAAAAAGTTAAATGATGAAAAAATAATTAAATAACTCTTTTTCTGACTTGTACAGGGTGAAACAAAAAACAGGACAATGATGAATGGCAATGAAATGAGTGGGGGTGTGGGGGAGTCTTCTAAAAACTCCAGACTATAATAAAAGTCCAAACTTTCATGTGGATATCCTAAAAGGGAAAAATGCTGCACAAAAAACTAAATATTTTCAGATGTCTTTCTCTTCAGCAAGAAATGAAAATTGATCCATTGTCTTCCGCTTGTTCCAAAGTCGAGTCTCGGGGAAGCAGCTTGAGCAGGGAGGCCCAGACATATCTTTCCACGGCTACCTCTACCAGCTCTTCTGGGTGGACTCCAAGGTGTTCCCAGGCCAACTGAGAGACGTAGTTTCTCCATTGTGTCCTGGGTCTTCCCCGGGTTCTACTCCCAGTCAGATATGCCCAAAGCACCTCCCTAGGGAGGTGCCCTGGGGACACCAAATGCCTGAACCACCTCAACTGGCTCCTCTCGATGTGGAGGAGCAACGGTTCTATTTGAGTCTCTCCTGGATAACTGAACATCTCATCCAATCTCTAAGAACAGTCCAGCTACCCTGCAGAGTAAACTTATTTCAACCGCCTGTATCCACAATATCATTCTTTCAGTCACTACCCAGAGCTAATGACCATAGGTGAGGGTAGGAATGTAGACTGACGGTAAACAGAGAGCTTTGCCTTACAGCTCAGCTTCCTCTTCACTAGAAATGAAAATAAATCAATTTAAAGTTCCTATTGGTGTAATGATTCACAATGGGGACCCGGAAATTCAACCACAACACAGGAGTGAACGAAAAAAGTTTATTATCTGCCACTTGTCAGAAAAAGGGGAACGTCCGCTGAGACTCTGCAGGGAGAGAGAACAAGTTGGTGACTGGGATAAACTTGATGTTTTAAAGAACGTGAGGAGTTCAAATCACTAACCTGCAGAGTTTAATCACAGTTGGTGATGCAAAGGCTGCACTGACGTCAGAGGGAGGGGGGTCGGAGGTGCAGCAGGGTCACGTGACACGTGAGCACGGCTCCTCTTCTGCTTGAGTGCGGCTTGGTTCCAATAATTAACAACAGCTCCAAGAGTCCAGATCGTGGTCAAGATACAGGCGTGGGTCATACACAGAGAGGCAAAGAGGCAGTACTTATCCGTGGGGTTTCAGCGAGAGTCGGTGTCAGTAGGCAGAGCGAGAGTCGAGGTCCAGATATCCGATGGGCAGAAATAATCCGTTGAGGGCAAGGCAGAGGGGAGTAATCCGTGATCATGAAGAGTGTCAAAACACAGGAAGGTCAGGAACAGAACGCTGGATTTCTTCAGGCGCAAGGCGATCAGACAATCTGGCAGGGAGGTAGAGTCTGGAGTGTGTTTAAAAAGAGCAGCAGACAGGTGCACTAAATAACGCTGATGAGGAGAGGAGACAGGACAACCCCAAAAACACAGCTTGACTTGACATGAACGTGAATCATGAACGTGAATCATTACAATGCCCCCTCCTCAAGGTCCAGCTCCAGATGGACCACCAGGTTGATCGGGATGGGCACGATGAAAGTCCCTGATGAGAGTCTTATCAAGGATATGTCGAGCAGGCACCCATGAGCGTTCCTCAGGTCCATATCCCTCCCAGTCAACGAGGTAGTGCATCCCCCTGCCCCATTTCCTGGACCGAAGGAGACGCCGCACAGTGTAGGCAGGACCACCCTGGATGAACCGGGCAGGCGGAGGGGGTCCAGAGGGGGGCGAGAGTCGGGACGTGGCAAGTGGCTTGATACGGGACACATGAAAGGTGGGGCAGACTCTAAGGGTCCGGGGTAGGTTGAGGCGAACTGCCACAGGGTTAATCACCTTAGATATAGGGAAGGGTCCAACGAAGCGAGGGGCGAGTTTGCGGCTCTCCACACGGAGTGGGAGGTCTCTGGTAGATAGCCACACTCTCTGTCCCTGCTGGTACGTGGGTGCAGGAGTACGCCGCCGGTTAGCAGACCTGGAATACACAGCAGAGGTTCTTTGTAGGGCTTTGCGCGCTTGTCGCCATACACGTTGGCATCTTTGGGCAGCAGCAAAGGCAGAAGGGACCCTGGCTGTCCTTTCCTGACAGGAGAACACAGGCGGCTGGAACCCATAGACCGTGTAGAATGGGGACAAACCAGTGGCACAAGAGGGAAGAGAGTTGAGAGAGTACTCCATCCAGGGAAGGTTCTGTGACCACTTAGCAAGGTCCTGTTCGCACAGTAAACGGAGCTTAGTCTCCACCTCTTGGTTAATCCGTTCAGTCTGTCCATCAGTTTGGGGGTGAAAACCTGAGGACAGACTCACTTTGACACCCAATAGACTGCAGAACTCCCTCCAGAATTGCGAAACAAACTGGGGACCACGATCTGACACAATATCCACTGGGAGGCCGTGGAGCCGGAACACCTCCCGGGAGAGAATCTCTCCCAGTTCCTTTGATGATGGGAGTTTGACAAGGGGGACTAGGTGAGTCATCTTGGAAAAGCGGTCAACGATAGTAAGGATAACAGAAAAGGTCTTGGAGAGGGGCAAACCTGTAATGAAGTCCATGGATATGTGAGACCAAGGACGGTGAGGAATGGAAAGGGGTCGTAGGAGTCCAGCAGGCGGTCGGCGGGTAGACTTAGCTCGACTACAGACCCGACAAGCTGAAACAAACTCCTTGACATCAGCAAGCATGGACCTCCACCAGAAACGGTCTCGAACCACTGACAAGGTCTTGGTAATACCTGGGTGACAGAAAAGTCGAGAACTGGGGCAAAATAATAGTACCTCAGTGATGAGGTTGTCTGGGACAAAAAGACGATCCTTGGGACAGTCACTGGGCACAGGGTGTTGCCGATGGGCCTGCTTGACCTTTCCCTCCAGGTCCAGTCGAGTGACTGCCAATCGTACAGACGCGGGAAGGATGTAGTCCATCACCTCAGTTCCCTCCTCCTCTAGGGTCTCATGGATTCGAGAGAGGGCATCAGGTTTTATATTTTTGGAGCCGGGTCTGTAAGACAAGGCAAAATTGAAACGGCTAAAGAATAGAGCCCACCTGGCCTGTCTCGGGTTGAGCCTTTTGGCAGATCTCAGGTACTGAAGATTTTTATGGTCAGTCCACACAATAAAAGGTTCCTTAGCTCCTTCCAGCCAATGCCTCCATTCCTCCAGTGCAAGCTTCACCGCTAGGAGCTCTCGGTCTCCAACATCGTAATTTCTCTCGGCTGGAGAAAGGCTTCTGGAAAAAAAAGCACATGGGTGAGTCTTGTTATCCATGCCTCTTTGGCTGAGGACAGCTCCAATACCAGAACCTGATGCGTCAACCTCAAGAATGAATTGACGAGAGGGGTCAGGCGAGAGAAGGATGGGGGCAGCCGTGAATAATTTCTTAAGATGGGAAAAGGCTTGATCGGCCGATGGAGTCCAGCAAAAGGGTTTCTTAGAAGAGGTTAGTGCATGAAGGGGTGAAGCAACAGAGCTGTAATTCCTGATGAACCGGCGGTAAAAGTTTGCAAAACCTAGGAATCTTTGGAGCTGTTTAATGTTTTGTGGGGTGGGCCAACTCTGGATGGCCTCTACCTTACATGGATCCATGGAGATCTTGTTAGGAGAGATAGTGAAACCCAGAAAGGAAATAGTGGAGAGATGGAACTCACATTTCTCTGCCTTGATGAAGAGATTATTCTGCAGGAGTCGAAGAAGCACAGCTCAAACATGCTCTCTGTGAACAGCTTGGGTCTTGGAAAAAATCAAAATGTCATCCAGGTAAACAAAGAAAAATTGTCCAATCATATCCCTAAGAACATCATTTACTAAGGTCTGAAACACTGCAGGTGCATTGGTAAGCCCAAAGGGCATCACCAAATACTCATAATGACCAGTAGGGGTGTTAAAAGCAGTCTTCCACTCATCTCCCTCCCTTATTCGAACTAAGTGATATGCATTTCTGAGATCAAGTTTAGTGAAGATTGTAGAACCCTGAATGGCTTCAAACGCAGTGTTCATGAGGGGAAGAGGATAACGGTTCTTTAATGTGATTTCATTGAGTCCTCTGTAATCAATACACGGCCTTAAGGACCCATCCTTCTTACCCACAAAAAAGAAGCCGGCACCTGCTGGAGAAGACGAAGGACGTATGATACCTGCCCTGAGCGAGTCATTGATATAATCCCTCATAGCTTGGTCCTCTGGTCCAGACAAAGAGTATAGACGACCCCTAGGGGGAAAAGTACCAGGAAGAAGGTCAATGGCACAGTCATAAGGTCTGTGAGGGGGAAGAGAGGTAGCACGATGTTTGTTGAACACCTCCTTGAGGTCGTGGTATTCGAGAGGTACCTTGGATAGGTCAGGGAAGGTTTCTTGGTTTGGGGTTGAGTCAGAAACATTAGCCCGTAATAGACAGGTGGAAAGGCATTCCGGAGACCAGCCTAGGACCTGCCCTTTAACCCAATCAATGTGTGGGTTATGCCTCTTTAACCATGAAGCCCCCAAAATAACTGGGATTTCAGGGGATCTGATTACTGAAAATGAAATAATTTCATGGTGATTGCCTGCAATGACCATCTTAACTGGAACAGTCTCATGGGTGATCTTATGAATAAGATGACCATCAATGGCTAAGACCTCCTGCTCTTTAACAGTCGGTTGAATCTGAATATTGTGTGCTTTAGCAAATTCTAAGTCCATAAATTCAGCATCAGCTCCTGAATCAACAAACACAGAGACTGTTCTTTCACTATTTTTATTTTTATTCAAGAGAGTGGCCTGTACTGACAACATGGAGGACTTGGTTCTCTGACTCAGTAGGAACCTCCTGCCTACTGAGCCTGGTCTTTTACTGGACATCGAGACAGCAAATGGCCCACTCCTCCACAATAGAAGCAAAGCCCATTTCTTTGTCTACGCTCCCTCTCTTGAGCAGATAACCGGGATCTTCCAATCTGCATGGGTTCTGTTACCTGGGATGAGACCACCTGAGGGGATGTTGATGCTGGTTGGGGACTGGGTCTAGACTCAGACACATTGTACAGAGGTCAGTTGGTGAAGTTCCTCTCTCGCCTCCGTTCTTGAATCCTCAAGTCAATCCTCGTGGCGAGAGATTCTAACTCCTCCAGGTCAGTGGGAGCATCTCGGGTGGAGAGTTCATCTTTGATCTCATCACTGAGCCCCTGGTGAAAAGCGTCGCAAAGAGCTTCATCATTCCATCTACAATCAGATGACAAGGTGTGAAAATCCACAATATA
>JBBPBX010012561.1:12980-36227 GCA_038048925.1 Garcialebias charrua
ATACACCGGTAGCGGTAGACTGCCTTGCAAGGCGCTGCCTGTCCTACCGGGAGCAACTCGGGATTAAGTGTCTTGCCCAGGGACACAACGAAGTATGCCGTGACCGGGGATTGAACCCGATACCTTCTGGTCCTGAGCCGGCTGCCCTGCCTCTACACCATCTCGGACCCTTATTATTATTATGCACCAAATGGATTTCAATGAAAATCCAAGTAATTATTGGACACACATCTACAACTGATAAACTTTGGAGACTATTCAATGTCTTAGCTAATTAGCTCTAAACGGAAATGGTTCTTTACCTCAGTGAATTGTATAGATAATAGGATCAAATTTTGCAGTGTAGTAGCTGAGAGTCATTCACAACACTTCTCCCAAGTGTTTAAAGATTATATGATATATGAGATTTGAACTTAAAATGATCTTAATCTGTAACTCTGGCATTACTGGTAGCGGGCATTCTGAATTACTTTAATCTACAAGTACTGTAAATAACATGAAATCTATAAAATTGATATACTGAGACTTTGTTTCCTACAAGAACAAATCATTATAGTTGAAATGACAGCTTTAGAATGGCACATTAATCCCTTCTGTCAGTCAGTGGGAATGACCTCCTCTTAGCTCCAGTATCTATACAAGAAAGCTTTAATTTTATAAAACACAGCCAGCAGCGAGTGCTGAAAGGTTAAAACGGCTTTTTCATGCAGAATCTGTATGAGGCATGTCTCACCCCCCACCGCGAGCACTTGTTGATCTGTAATTCAAATGCAGCTTTGAGTGCCAGCTACTGTACCTGTCTTCTTCCCATCGCAGGGCTGAGATCATCTACTTTAGCCATCTTCAAGTGTGTTTCTACATCAGGAAAAGCAGCGGTTTGTTGTTTTTTTTTCTCTGAAAGCAGAGCGAGTGGAAAAGCTGTTGAAGTTGAATGACTCAAATGTTGCATTAGGAATGTTTGTCCAAGAAAAAGAGCAGTAACATTTCTACGCCGTCTTCAATTTCACTCTTGAGGAAAATGGCACTCATGGCAATGATGGCATAAGGACTGTGTGTCATATTTAATGCCACTCATTTCCTGACATGTTGGTTGGGCTGCAGGGGTTTTCTGAGTAAAAGCCACAGGCATAAAAGATATGAGAGGCGTGGGGTTAATAAAAAAAATAAGCGAATGGCTGGGATTGAAGTGAGCAGGAAAATCTGAGATGCTTTTCACAACTCTCTCTTTCTCCCTCTTATCCATCTAGGCTGTGCTGTTCCTACACTGCCTTTCATGATAGTTTAATTCAAGGTGGCCATTAAAGACACATTTTGCAAGATGTAGATATAGTTGCTAGAGGCATAATCGGTTGCAGACATCTTGATTTGAGTTGACTCCAAATGGCCATGTTATACATTCAGGGATGTACATCCATTATCTTTACCCGCTTCTTCCTTTTCTGGTCATAGGGGTTGCCAATATCCAGCAGACAGGTTGCAAGTCCATCACAGGGCTACATGGAGACAAACAACTATTCACTCTCTCATTCACACCTAGGGACAATTTAGAGTTAACAATCAGCCTAACATGCATGTTTTTGGTCTGTGGAAGGAAACCGGAGTACCCGGAGAAAATCCACGCATCCACAGAGAGAACATGCAAGCCCCACCCAGAAAGGTCTCAGGGTCAGGATTTAAATCAGCAACCTTTTCACTGAGAGGCAACAGTTCTACTAACTGTGCCACCGTACTGCCACATCCAGAGTATACGTTCTGAAAAAAAAAAAAAAATCCACCCCATGGTTCATGTGAGAATTTACCAAGAGACATAGCGTTGACCATCAGAGCTGTTGGCAAAGATTTTAAAGACCGTGTAAAGTGAATTTCAACATTTTCTTCAATAAACATTATAAATGTCATAATGGTAATCTTGTAAATGAGTAAAAAGTCTCAAAATTGTAGCTCAATTAATTTTGGAGTTATAGAGCAAACTGTGTATAAACATATTTCTGTTTCAGGATTTTTTAGGCGTGTTTTAAACGTGACCGCGTTTCGTCACGCGGTCCTCATTAGTATAGCCCCACCCCCTGCAGCTCCAGCCGTATAAATTCGCCTCGGTGGAGCCGTTCACTCGCGAATCGCAGATAGCATCAGATAGCAATAGCATAGATATTTTGTTCATTGTTAGCTAGCTAATCAATTATGCCTCGTTCGTGCATCTTCCCTGGATGTCGTAATGGTCAGGGCACCCGTACAAATCATAACATGTTTTTATACTGCGTGGTATTATACTGAGTATCTGTAATGCCTGGATAGGACAATGGTTAGAGCGCTTGCCTTCCGTCCCAAACCCCACGGGTTCAAATCCCGCATGGTACAACTCTTTTTTTTTTTATTACTATTTTTTTTTTAATTCATTCCAGATTAAAAACACACAAGAAAACTATTTACAAAAACAGCGTAACTCTTGGAAAAAGTAGCTGCTGTTACAGACAGAACTCAAATAAAGACAGAGCAGGTTTACTGGATCTCTGCTGCCTGCCTCTCCACCTCCACACAGTCAGCTCAGGGCAGGGGCAGGACACGAGCGCTGAAACCACGCCCACGCACTGACACGCCCCCAGCGTTCCAGGGCAAGGCAAAATCATGTTTTTTCATGATTTTTGAGACTTAATTTTATAAGGTAAACAATGTTTTTAATCAGTCAGACTTATATGGGTGATTAATAACACATATTTATGCCATGTGACAAACTAAAAACACACATTTAATTTCACTTTACACGGTCTTTAAGTTATAATAGCTGTCACATGACACCAGTCTTTGATTTGAAGTTTTAAGCTTCTAACATAATTTCTCCATCATTCAATTAAGTTTGATGGTTATTTTAACTTAGAATTATCAGGGGGTTGTAAAAATAGCAGTAGAAATATTCTTCACGTTTGTTTACAATGTGTAATTATTGACAATAAAACTTGAATGCTGATTTTGCTCATTTAATACAGCTACTGAGGAAGACGTTTAGTAGTGAATGATACATATTTAGTGTGTTTGGTGTTCTTAAAGACAAAAACAATTAAATGAAAATAATTGAAAAATTTCATATTTTAGGTTTAAATAAAAGTTTAATGTAAAAATCTTGCACATGCTCGTCTTATCTCGGACATGCCTCCGGAGAAAGGAAAACGAAAGACAAGACTTCCAAAAAAGACCAGCAGAGCGGCGAGCCCACCCTCGCGTGCCTGCCCCAGCGGATGTGGTTTTTCCCTCTCAGCGACGGACACCCACGAGGCCTGCCCCGTCTGCTTGGGGATGCTGCACGCAAACATGGCGCTGGACGCACCCGAGTCTTGCCCACATTGCAGCCAGATGCTGGAGGCGGTGAGGAGGCACCGGGCAGACTTCGTTGCCAAGGCCATGGGGGCTGCTGCGGCGCCAGCAGACCCGGACACTACTGAGACTCTGACTCCCACGCCGGAGCTTGAGAGCATGGCTTTGGACGACAGCACCCAAGTCGAATGGGGCGACAGCCCAGATGTGTTGCCCCCCATGGTGGACTTAACAGTTGAATTTGACACTCGAGGCATGATGAACGAGGACGAGCTCTCGATTTCAGCCTCAGGTGAATTTTCTGCGGATGACGCCGACGTCGGATACGGGGAACAGGAGAAGACCTCTCCCGCACCCCGGTGCTTGTGTTCCCGGAGACGGACTTTAACATCCCTGCTCTGTTCGACTTGTGTCACAGAGCAGCGGACGCACTGCAGATCCCATGGCCGGAGCCTCCACCTCGTCAACAAGTCACGAGGTTGGCAGGAAATTATTTTTACTCAAAGCAGCAGGCCGCCACGAGGCAAAGGATGCCTGTCTTTCCGGACTTCCTCACAGAACTGACTCGTACCTGGTCTCAGCCCAGAGCTCCCATGCTACTGCCGCTCTCGCAGTTTCTCGACGTGGACGGGATGCATGAAGTGGGAATAGCCAACATGCCTCAAATCGAGGACACGCTGGCGTCTCATCTGGTTCCCAAGTCATCCGGGACAAAACCAATACTACCCAGCAAGCCCTGTCGAGCCTCGGTTCTCTGCTCGAGAAATGCTACAGGGCTCAGGGTCTAGCGGTGCGCGCAATGAACGCGTCCGCAATGATGCAAGCCTACCTGGCTGAAAAACTACATGAGCTCCAGGTAACGACAGACAAGCAAGCTGCCGCAGAGCTGCTGAATGAAGCCCGCAGGGCAACAGACTTTGTGCTCCGCATGATATGGACAGCAGCTGTTGCACAAGGCAGAGGAATGGCCGAGGTGCTCATCGCAATACGCCATCTGTGGATGACCTTAACTGACCTCCCGGAGGGACAGAAAGTTCCTTTTCTCCACCATTCAATAAAACCGATGGGACTTTTTGGGAAAGCGCTGGATCGAATTCAGGCCAGGCTGGACCAGAGGCGCAAACAGGCTGAAGCTCTCTGAGTGGGCATCCCCAGGAGAACCTTCGCCTCCCCAAGGAGTCAGCTGGGAGCAGAGCACCGCAGCCTCGACACCATTCAGCCACACGTGCCCCACCGCAAAAGCGGCCGGCGTACGAGGTCGAGCACCTGCAGAGACCACAGCCGGGCCCACCTCGGACCGAACACGCCTGGAGTAAGAACAGATTTGTTCCCCGCCAGGCGGACCGGTACAGAACCTCCTCGACGAATCGGGACACCAAACAGAAGCGTGCCTGATGAACCAGGGCCGCTTCTTAACTTTACACGATCACCCGCCCACGCGGTATGGGAAATGATCTTTTCACGTCCAGACTTTGTTTGTAGCAGGGTACAAAAAGCTGGTGACTTTGTTTTAGACACAAAACATGTTCTTTCTGCTGTGAGTGACATAAAGTCAAATATGTCGTTACACATAAGCACGAATAAAGCTAAAAAACAGCCCCTCTCTGTTTTCTTGACTCACAAAAAAAACACAATAACATCAGCAGAACAAGTCCCTCTGTCCTGCCAGCTGACATAAAGGGAGGGGGCCATCTCCCCCCCCTCCCTCACGGCTCACGGGGTGTTAGCCTAATCAATAAACCCTAGCAAGGTGCCTCGCGTCTGTCTGCAACAGACGGGCCCAGAGGTACCTGCAAACAGGCCCGACACACCTCACAGAGACAGGTGAGGGGAGTCACGTGCTCCAGCCCCCGCTCTGTTGTAAACCACGGGGCGGACAATACACAAACCAAACAAACCCGTGACACGTCCGCGGTCCAGGGGTGCGAACCGACAGAATCTGACGACCCACCTTCCTGGCCACCTATTCAATGGTTCCCAGTAAGGGACGGGGGGAGGGCACAGCAGAAGCCTGCAGGCTAACACCAGCTTCACACGTTCACAAAGGCAGTTGTGATGAAACTGCAGTGTGTGTAAACAAGCCAGGGCTGAATCAGACTCCTCTTCATTTTAATCAAAGAGGACTGAGCTCTCTGTCACCAACCAATATAAAGTCTGCTCAGCACAAAGGACCATCTCCACATTCTCATGCTGAAGCTGCCCACTTATCCGTAACACGTAATACTCAAGCAGTGATCTTGCAGCACGTGACTGCGCTCAATGTGCTGACTCAGTTCTGCTCTTAGGTACAGCGCTTTACTACCATTTTCCCCAGAATACGAACTGTACCCCCCTATTTTTAAAATGCCTTCACCTTCACCAAAGAACCAAGGGGGTCCCGAGCATAACTACCCACCATGGGGCTCTGCTCCTGGGCACGCTCCCATCTACCCAGGGTCCGTAAACTGTTCATCGGGTACAACGACGTACCCCCACCGGGTGAAACACAGCCCACCGGTGGTTTGTCAGGCTCCAGGACCCTTTTCAGGCCGGAGACCAGTAAACCAGGCCCAACCAGGAAACGGCTGGGGCCAGGAGATCTGCTCGTTTACAAAACTTGCAACCCCTCCGATCCATGACCTCCAACAAAAAGAGGAAAAACAGACATTCTGTCCTGCTGTTGTCTAATAATGACAACAGATTGCCTCTGCCCCCAGACACTCTTGATCAGAGCAGTAGGGCAGTACATCTGCAGGAAGGTCCTCTCCCTAACGTGGTTGACCTTCAAGGGACCACAGAAATTAGGGCCCTTGAGGGAGAGTGGGTTCTACCACCTGCTCCTCTACAGGGACCCTCCACGTCACCAGAAGGGACAGCCTCGCCACTTAGGCTGAGAGCTGTGGCCATGTTCAGTTTGGTGGTGGAAAGGGACAAGCTGGTGGCCTCAGGCCTAACAGAGAATGGGGTAAATACCATTCAAAATGCACGAGCTGGGTCAACTTAGTCTCTTTACGCCCGGAAATGGCGTATTTTTGAAGCCTGGTGCACAGGAAGAAATATTATTTCTTATTCATGTGACCTGGCTCAGCTCCTCACCTTTTTTCAGGACTTGCTGGAGAAAGGTCGTTCATTTTCAACAATTAAAGTGTTCCTATCAGCAATTTCGGCCTGTCACGAACTCTGGGGGAGCAGGACGCCTGGCGCGCATCCGCTCATAATAAGATTTATGAAGGGCGTGCTGAGAATGAGACTCCCCAGCAGGATCTTGACCCCTGGATTGGATCTTAGTCTGGTCTTGGGGGCTCTCTGTGATCCCCCATTCGAACCACTGAGCGACATTACGATAGATTTATTATCTTATAAGACCGCTCTTCTTCTGGCTCTTTGCTCGGCAAAATGTGTGGGTGACCTCCATGCCTTGTCCGTACACCCAATGTGTACCAGGCTCGCCCCTGACGGGTCAAAGGTCACCCTAAGACCTAATCCCGCATAATATATCCCCATGTTCTTGACTCTAAACCACAGAAGTCTGGACTTTGATCTCTCTTCTTTTCCACCTGCTCCTGTCCTCACTCAAGAACAGGAAAAGCTGAAGGCTCTCTGCCCCGTGAGAGCTTTAAGCATTTACAGTAAATGCAGAGAACAGCCAAATGGAGAAAAACAAATCAACTGTTTGTGTGCTTTGCAGCACCTGCTGCCTATCAAAGCAGCGCCTCTCACACTGGGTGACTGAGGCCATAAAAAGGGCATACAGTAGCAAAGGTCAACAGGTACCCTCTGGAGTGCGCGCTCACTCTACTCTGGGCTTGGTCACCTCGTGGTCACTGTTCAAGGGTGTACCAGTTGCAGACATTTGTGCTACTACAAACTGGAGCTCATTAAACACTTTTGCAAAGCATTACAGTTTGGATGTTACTGCGTGTGATGTCACTCAGGCTGTCCTTTCTAACACACAGTAGAAAGCAGCCTTGAGATGCCTGCTGAATAGAGGCAGATGTTCACACTAGCATGCATTTTACTGAGCATTTCAAGGGCGTGAATGAATTACGTTCCCATAGCATATTTTGCACCGAGAGACATGACTGAAAGGGAACTGAAAGTTATGCACCATCACTCATGTTCCCTGAAGGAAGGGAACGAGGTGCAACATACTTGGCCCTTTTCAATGCTGAAAGCTCGGTGAAGTGCATCTTGGAGATTGATGAATGGGCGTCAGCGGCTTAACTACCCAGAGGGCGGGGCCTCTGGCGCGACGCTGACGCCCCTGCCGTAAAGGCGTGAATGTATTCCTTCAGGTAATCGCGCGGGGTGCAATTCCCATAGCATATGTTGCACCTCGTTCCCTTCCTTCAGGGAACATGAGTTATGGTGCATAACTTTCAGTTTTCTTTCGATAAGTAATGCAAATTGAAAGAACTACACAGCCCAGAAGCCAACAGTGCTTCCGGCCATTGCTTTCTGATGAAATTCAAAGAATAGCAATGGAGGAAGTAAACAGTAGCGGAGAAACTGATGTGGTAAAAAATAGTTTTGCAACGCAAAGTCAGAAGCTGAACTCATCCAAGTTGTATCTTCACTGGCGAGTACCCATAACCTTTTGCAGTACTGTACAGTACATGTACATATGTTATTAACATAGCAAGAGTGTGGGAAGGGTTTATAAAGCCTTAAAATATATATACAGTACAGTACTAAAATAAATATGAAGTCCATACTTCGCAGTTTTTCACCTGTCATGTAGGTTTCTGGAACGTAACCCCCACAAGAATAGAGGAATTACAGGTGGTCCCCGACTTACGTACGAGTTCCGTTCCTACACATCATTCGAAACTCAAAAATTCATACGTCGGAACCCACACCAGCCGCCACTGACTACACGTGCATGTAAGTTACCAAGCACTTCGCCTATCCTAACAAAGCTACATAATTATCAAAAAACACATATATGTACTGTACAGTACATTTATTTAGAGACATACTGTACATTAATTACATAAAAAAAATGCAAATTCTTACTGTGAGCTGGTCTCCACCGCCAGTCAGTCCGTGTCTCCGGTGGGGGTAGCGTCAGCATTTTAGCCCCCGTTAGCTCGGTGTCCGTCCCTTTAAAAGGCTGCACCGCTGTTTATCCACGTTTTAACATGTTACCTCGATGTTCATCAAACATCTGAGGCTGACACGGATGGAGCTCCCAACGCAGCAGGCTCTCACTGCCGCACGAGTCGGGTCTGCTTTAGCATTAGCCCCCGTTAGTTCAAGGTGTCGTCCCTCCAAAAGTCCTTTTAGCCCCCGTTAGCTCGGTGTCCATCCCTCCAAAAGGCTGCACCGCTGTTTATCCACGTTTTAACATGTCACCTCGGTGTTCATCAAACATCTGAGGCTGCCAGGCAGACATGGATGGAGCTCCGGCCGCCCGCAGCATGCTCTCCGCAGCCATTTCAGAACAAGCGCGAGCTAACAGAAGCTAAAAACAACACGACCGGAAACCGGAAGTGGTGTAATTTGGGTTAAAAATAATAATTTTAATAATAATACTTTATTTATAAAGCCATTTAAAACAACCACAGCTGCAACAAAGTACTGTACACATAAAATCAAGAACATTTAAACACACAAAAAAAATTAATTGAATACTTTTATTCATTTTGATAACTTCGTAAAGTCGGAAATTCGTAAGTCGAGGGCTTCGTAAGTCGGGGACCACCTATACTGTATGTATAAAGTTCGCCAAGTCTTAGCCATGTTTCTGTTTGCTACGGTTACCAGTACTGTACTTAACTAAGGCAGGCATCCAGACGCTGTTGGTTCTGTTTGTGATTGGTTATAGATGTGCATCCAGTGAACCATTGGTTTTAATCAAATTCATCCAGTGGTTCATGACACATTTAGCTAACAATACAGACAAACATACACACAGGCTTATATCTAAGCCTTTGCATTTGGCAGTGGACGATAGCAACAAAAAGCTGCATCCATCACGTTGTCACGCAGCTCTTCCTCTCAATTACCCTCCAAGTATTTCAAACGTGAAGAGAAATAAAAACCAAGTTGTGGATCAACGCGTCTTTTCTGATCGTTACTTTAAAGCCGTGTTGTCACGGAAACCGGCAGCCACTTTCGACGATCAAGCGCACGCGTGCCAGTTCATTTTCCCTCCTGGATTTAAGGTGCCACGGTGCCATGCAACGCAAGGCCGAGCAGAAGCAGGGTGCAACAGTTGGATGGTGAGAGACAGACAGTTCACAACTGGAGGCACAGTGGAAGGAATTAGCAGCTGCTAATAAGATCAGCGGGAGGCAGCTGTTCGCTCATCATCGTCAACATCTGTTTATCTCATCAAACAATTCAGAAATTCACAACGACTCTGGGGGAGCGTTTCTGCAGAGCAAATGTTGACATGTTGCTGCTGCAGCAAAAAAACACAACTCCTGCTTGTGTTTTCCCCTGCAACAATAACTGCATGCAGCTTTTTATCTCCTGCTGCCTGAGGGCGAAGGCAACAGAGGATGTTTTTCTCTATTCGTCTGTATGTGCGGCCATTTGTGTCTGTTAGCAAAATAGCTCATGAACTACTGGATGGATTTCAGCAAAACTTGCAGAAAGTAATCCCTGGATATACATCTATAGCTGGTTGCATTTGGGAGCTAATCGAATTCAAGATGGCTGCCATAGTTACTAAACATAAAAAACACAAAATTAGCTTTAACTCAGTTAAGTGAACTAACACGGACCTCACGTTTTTTGTGGTAGTAGCTGAGCCTGATCCACAAGCTTTGTTTGATAATGTTGCCAATAACAACTTGAAGTCAACTCCCTGTCTGCTAACAAAATCATTACCCATGGGACATTTTTAACTTAAATTGAAGAGACTACTGTAAAAGTACAACAGATGGAGCCAATCCAAACTAGAAAAATTACATTTCCTGTGAAAATGCAGTGGCAATGCTTATTGCTGAAAAACTTACTAAAAAAACAGGTGAAATGTATCTGAAATGGAAGAACAATCCTAAGTTAGCAGAAGATAGAAGAAAGAACAGATATTTGCTGAATTGGGCTTAAATAAGCAGAAATCACAAAAATTAGGAAATCAGCAATAAAAAAAGCTGAAATTAGCAAAGAAATTGCTGAAAAGTAGCTGAATAGGAAGACATAAGTTTAAACAACCAGAAGGAAGTGGAAGGAGCTGAAATGAGCTGGAAAAATGTGGAATTAGCTGAAATAGCATATAAAACTGAAACTAACATAAATAATGTGAAAGAAATATAACAACCTGAAATTAGCAGAAATTGTTTAATTAGGTTGAAATTAGCAGAAATTACCACAAAAAAAACTTTAATTTATCTGAACACAGCTGAAATTAGCTAAAACATGCTAAAAGGGTAGCTGAAACTCAGAGACTCTACTTCCTCAGGCGGCTGAGACGAGCTGGTCTAGGAAGCTCAGTCCTCACCTCCTTCTACAGGTGTGCAGTGGAGAACATCCTGTGCTCCAGCATCAACGTGTGGCATGAAGGCTGCACAGCTGCAGAAAGAAAAGCTCTCCAGAGAGTGGTGAAGGCTGCACAGAAGATGTTGGAGTCAGTCTCCCCACCATCACAGACATTTACACCTCCAGATGCAGGAAGAGAGCCACCTGCATCATGAAGGACCACACTCACCCAGCACACACACTTTTTGCCCCACTCCCCTCAGGAAGGAGGTTGAGGAGCATTAAGTGTAGAACCACTAGACTGAGGAACAGCTTCTACCCTGAGGCTGTTAGACTCATGAATATCTAACCAGAATAATCACTGTGAAAAATCACATCATGTTGCTGCTGATCTGTTTCATGTTGCTGCTGATCTGTTTCATGTTGCTGCTGATCTGTTTCATGTTGCTGCTGATCTGTTTCATGTTGCTGCTGATCTGTTTCATGTTGCTGCTGATCTGTTTCATGTTGCTGCTCATCTGTTTCATGTTGCTGCTCATCTGTTTCTGTCAGGCTCTGTCCATGTCTGTTTCTTTATGTTTATTTGAGTATGTTGTTTTGTGTTCCCCTCCTGTCTGTTGTTCTGGGCTTTGTGATTACTGGTTTCTGTGTTTACTGGTTTCTGTGTATCTCATTCAGTCTCTGTCATTTCCCGCTCCTCAGTCTGTCTCTCTGTGCTCAGGCCTTCAGCCTTAATCATTCACAGCTGATCCTCATTCTAATCACCCCAGGTGCTCCTCACTGTCTCGTTTGTGTCAGTATTGTGTTCACTCCTTGAGCACTGGGGCTTTGTCTTTCCACGCTGTATGATCTGCTCATCTCATCTCATCTCCTCTCAGTAAGTGTTTTTGCTCCACTATCAGCATTATTATTTTTGTTAAATAAATCATTATTCATTTTATATTCGTGAGCCAGTCTGTTTTTCTGCACGTGGGTTCAAACATTACACAGCAGATCATGACAGTTTCATGCTGCTGATCTGTTTCATGTTGCTGCTCATCTGTTTCATCATCTGTTTCATGTTGATGTGTTCATTCGTGCTGATCTGCTCATACAGATTCATGTTCGTGCTGCTGTTCAAAGAAATGTTTTATGCTATTAGTGCTTAGTGTATTTTTAGTTGATGTTTTTCTTAGTTCATAGCTTAGATATTACTGCTTTTCTTACATTTTATTGTTGGATGTAACTGGGACCCTGTGTACATAATCTCGTTTCATCACATGTACCACATGTGGTGCGAATGACAATAAAAAATCTCTGACTCTGACTCTGAAAAGGTAGAATAAGTTTAAATTAGCAGAAGAAAGCAGAATGAACATGTTTGCTGAAAGAAGCAGAAATGAGCACAAAAAGTGAAAATTATCTGAAAACACTCAAATTAGCAACAACAACAACAACAAGGTGAAAAATAGCTGAAAAGGCAGAAAGAAGCTGAAATTACCAGAAGGAAGTGGAGAGAGCACAATTTTGCTGAATTTGGCACAATCTTTTTTTTTTATGATTGCAAAAAATGTGGAATTAGCTGAAAAAGCTCAAATTAGCATGAAACCACTAAAAATAGCAGAAGCTTGCATAAATAAGCTGAAAGGAGCATAACAAGCTGAAATTAGCAAAGAAAAATGAGAAGAAACACAAATGTTGGATCGAAAAACAGCTGAAATTAAACAGCTGAAATTAGCTGAAAGTATTTGAAAAAATATTACATTTGTACAAGGAAGCTGAAATAAACTGAACCAGTACAAAACGTGAAAGGAGCAGTAAAAGTTGTAAACAAATCTAAAGATTTGAAGGATGTAAAATGAGCTCAATTCATTTTCTATGAGGGAAAAAAAAGTGGCAGAAAAAAGGCTAAATATGTCAAAAAGCTAAGCTGCACCAATACCAAAAGTCATAGCAAGATTGTCCTGAACGAGCTGAACATTTTGATGTTGAAATAGCACAAAAATTGTGAAACGAGAAAGATACCGAAAAATGTGCAGAAGATAAATGGATCACAATAAAGTGAATACTTTTTAAACGTTCACACTATAAGTTGCTTACCACAGATAACAGATCGTTGTTACACAACAATAGCCATTTTGTAATCAGTTTTACAGATATAGTGATGGAATTTAAAGTGAAAGTAGCAGAGAATGATTTACAAAGTAAGAAAACATAGCACAATAATTTTGCTTAAAATTGTGGAATTACCAGTTGTTCAACAACTAGGTTTGTCTGTTAGCAGGTTATTTCATGAACCACTGGACAGATTTTAATTAAACATTCCAGAAGGAATCATTAGATCTACATCTACAGCTGAATAACTTTTGGATTCAATCAAATTTAAGAAATTTGCCACAACGAAACAAATATTTTTTTTAAATCCAGACAAATATTAGTACTGTATATTCATAGCTGAGCGCGCATGACATCACGTGAGACTGCCCCTAATGTTGTTTTCATGGCATCTCTAAAGAATTTAATCAACATGCAGTTCTTCAAGGAAAGCCTTTAATTTTTGAAGCGTGCACGTCGGTTAAATGTTAAAGTGAATTCAATTCCAAGCAGCCTGTCACAGAAGTTTGTAAATGGTATCGGAACGAGCCAAAAAAATTGAGAATTAATAAGTCACGTTTAAACCAGTTTAAAGACTGACAGATATGGTGGCTGTTTCCATAAAGGCAAACAATTATTTCATGTCACTTAGAGGCATTACGTCTGAACATGCCTGTATATAAGTCAGGTGAAGTCATGTGGCATTTGTGCATGAGTGTAACAGCAGATTAAAGCGAGACACCGCCCCGTAAAATAAAGTATGTGCTGCGACTGCAAGGCAGTGACCTGTGTGAGAAATAAATTACAACACAGAGAGAACATCACATTCTTTTAGCCCGAGGAGAGCTGAAAGATGAGGTCTTCTGTGACACCATTTCCCTGCAGACTGTTAAATGTCGCTATTTGGTCTTTTCCATTTATGTGTAGTTTTTTTTTTTTTTCCAGCTGCCCCCAAGCACCATGCTGTGTGCTCCGCTGCATATTTCAGTCTGGTCAAACATCGAAACGACCACTGACCTCTGCGGGTTTTCGTTGCCCTCCCCATTAGTGCAGTTTGAAGTTGTTACTTTATCTAAAAGCAGAGTTATGCTTTCCCGTGTGTTCGTTCAGTAGCAGTCATTTTAGCAAGAAAATGGCCCTGACCGAGTCACATTTTCCACCTTTCACATCATCGCAAACTTTTGGGGAGGGACAAAGCATTTTTACCTGCGGTGGAAAGCTTTAAGTACGGCCTCAGTCTGAAAGAATGGTTCGTTTTTGAATTGACTGACCATGGCTTGTCTGAAGAGTTCAGTTTAAATAAAAAAAATCATATTTTTTATCAGCCTACAGCAATGCTCTTCTGTAGGGCTTGTGTGGATTAATTTTTGTACTTTGCAATAGGGGTGGGCGATTTGGCTCAAAAATAATATATGTATTGTTGTGATATTTCAGAGCATTATGATGATAACGATACATTTTGTGATATAACAACAACAAAACCAAAACAAATCATAGTTATTCATTTGACAAAATTAACTTCACATGTTGCTTTGCAGTATTATATAAAAAATAAAAATAAAAAAGGGCTAATTTTACTGCAGTTACTTTATTTAGTGTCTCAAAGCATACAAATAAAAATGACCCATTTAGATTGACAAAGTCTGCACAAAATATAGATCAACAAAATCCACCATAAAAACTAAAGCGCATGTGCAGTTTCAAAATAAACTACCGGTATATAAAATGATCTGTTGAGCTTGAATGTAACAACAAAAAATATGTTGCTTTTTAATGAGGTATAACTTCAAAAACTTGTGATAAATCAGAGTCAGAGTCAGAGAGTCTTTATTGTCATTTGCACCGCATGTAGTACATGTGATGAAACGAGATTATGTACACAGGGTCCCAGTTACATCCAACAACAAAATGTAAGAGAAAAACAGTAATAACATCTAGGATATAACTAAGAAAAACATCAACTAGAAATACACTAAGCCCTAATGTAATAGAAAAACATCATTACAAACAGCAGCACGAACACGAGTCTGTATGAGCAGATGGTCACAGATGAACACAGCAACAAGAAAACAGATCAGCATCAGCATGATGTGATATTTTGCAGTGATTATTCTTATTATTTATTTATTCATGAGTCTAACAGCCTCAGGGTAGAAGCTGTTCCTCAGTCTAGTGGTTCTACATTTGATGCTCCTCAACCTCCGTCCTGAGGGGAGTGGGGCAAAGAGTGAGTGTACTGGGTGAGTGGGGTCTCACCACTCACCACAAATGCTGAAAACAAATGAAATGCTGCTTGAAAGAATTGATGATCATTGGCAGAACAGCCATCAGCCGAGTTCCTGGTCCTCAGGAAAGCAGCTGCTTGAGGTTTGAGCTGCACAATTCCCAGTCGCTGTTAGTGCATAGTCAGACTCAGGTACGGCTCCGCGGTACGACTTGACCAGAAATCAGTGGCCAATGCATAGTCACTGTTCCCCCAACCATTATTCACGCGGGGTGGCCCGCCGCATCATCAGAACCGAGTGCAGTCTACCGAACAGAACTGCGCACCTCCTCACCCGTCGGCACTGACGTAGCTCCAAGTTAGCAGCGCGCTAGCTAAAAAGCTAAAGGCAACGTCTTCCCTCACGTTGAATCCTCACGCTGACCGGCTCAAAACCTGTCGGTACAAACAGCGCTCAGCTCGGATGTCTCTGTGCTTGCCTTCACCTTTACAACTTGAATATCGCTGCGTGACCCACGTGAGCGTAATCCGCTGCGTGGTGGGCTGACGTATTTACGCCATGAAATTAGCATATCATGATAGAATTTATTGTCCAGGGCAAGTTGTTTTTACCGGTATTACCGTGAACGATATGATATGGCCCAGCCCTACTTTGCAAATGGTTTCTGTGTGAGCCAAAATGAGCACTACAGTAGTCCCTCGCTACTTCGCGGTTCGACTTTCACGACTTGCTCTTTCACGTTTTTTCAAAGTAAGAGTGGTCATGACACACAGTTGGCTGATTAATGGATGAGCGACACGAGCGGCATGGATTGTTGACTTAAAATCAATTATTTTGAATGGTTTAGCACCTGCTGCACCTGTGTGCAGCCCACATGTGCAGGGAGAAGCTCCCTCTGCAGCCTGTCGTGATCTCCGCTCTCCGCCACCTGCGGCTCGCTGCCACCCACGCCCTTCTCCTCCGCGTTGAAGCAACTTTGTGAAAGGTTAACCCTTTGCTGTCCGGCTGCACCTATCGGCTTTTGTCTTCTATCTTAAAATTCAAAGTATGCCACATCGTAAATTATCATGATCACAAAATATAAGTGTTAAAAGTTATTTTTAATTATTTTAGAACTTCTATACATTACAATGTAATTGATCAAGAAGTACATTTCTGCTCCGTGCTGCAGAGCTGTGTGAAGGGTTAACCCTTTGCTGTTCTGCTGCGCTTCTCCTCTACAATTTAAATGTAATTACTGTAATATTTTTATATTACAGCATTTAAATTTAAATTGTTTATTTACACAGAAGGAAGGATATTGGAAGTGAAACTTGAACTACTGTATCCCTATTTTATGGTTTTTCACTTATCGCCGGGGGCGTGGTCTCCTAAACCCCATGATAAATGAGGAACCACTATATTTCAACTAAGGTTGATTCAAAAAAATGTCTGCAATAAGTAAGATATTAACCGTTCATATTCTTTCCACAGAACCAGAATCTAAGCATTCTAAACCTTCACGTTATTTGTTAAGGTAAAATCTCACTTTACTGCCACTGTGTTGGGATCTAGTTGTAAATTTTCCCTTGGCATCCCACTGAACAACACAAACGCATGAATTTTCAGTGTTAGTTGGAACAAAAAATACAGTTAGAATGAAGGAGACATAATTGGCTATGGTTCTTGACAGGTTCTAGACCCCCACAATGACTCTACGGTTAAAATAAAAATATTCTCGAGTCCAATAATTCTAAGTCAGGTCATCTGGACAGTTTCTTTTTTATAGAAACGTTTCATCCTCCATCCGGAGGGCATCATCAGTCAGAGGAGTTCCAGCAAACTGTTTCCCCACCAAGCAGTAAACACCTTGGGAGCCACAATGGTTTCTGGGGGCCGTCCTGTCACTTGTCGTCTCCTCCCAGGCAGGCAGCAGCCAAAGTGGTTCAAGGCAAGAAAGTTCATGTTCAATAATCTGTCCAGATGACCCGACTGAGAATTATTGGATTTGGTACCTGGATTATTGAGCATGAACTTTCTTGTCTTATTCTCAAGAGTATTTTGAACATGTTACCAACGTATCACAAAACAAGACCCTGCAACTTGCACAAGGAAACTGAGGCAGAAGTAGATGTCAAACAACCGGCAAATTTCTGTGCTATCTAAACATTTAATGTGTTCACACTTTGAATTTATTTTTCTAATATATTTTGTAAAAGCTGCCAAAGTTTCGCCTCTCGTTCTGCTTCAGTCCAGCTTCCTGTTTAAATGGGAAGGTGTGTTTATTCAGAGCCAGCCAGAGCTAACAGCCTGAACAAGGTGGTTGGAAAACCTACTGTACATCTCACCTCTCTATAGCTGCTGCTGCTGCATACCTCATCTCTGTTGCTTCTGCTTCCAAATGTGAGGCAACACTGCCCCCACAGGTAGGTTAGAGCACCTCAGGACTTTGGCTCAGATAGAAGCAGATTACGCAACTCAAAGGAAGGTGAGATATGTCAAATCCTCTGTTATGTTGAATGGTAATCGACAAACGCAGCCTTTTGAGCCTCGTGGGTCGATACGCTGCTCCCTGTTGCTGCTGGAGGGGTGAACACTACACCAGGAGAGGTGGTTGGGATTCACATCTCCATGTGTTTGCCCTTTTCTGCACCTTGTATTACAGATGCATAATTTAGGTGCTTTTAGTTGTTTTCTGGTGGCAGATTTTCTGTTTTATTGTGTTGCGTTCAAGCGCCCAGACGATGTTTCCGTCTTGTACATGCAGGCTTTGTATTCTTTTGAAGTCGCGTCGCCCCAAATCCTCTGTGGCTCAATGCTTCTCTGCAACATCTTTTTGAACCACTGAACAGATTAATGAAACTCTCAGAGAGTAATCATTGAATGCACATTTACAGCTGATGAACTATTGGAGTCAGCAACATTTAATATGAACACTGCAGCTAATCAACCTTCGCCAACACAAAAATGGCTGGAATTTCATAGCAGAAGACAGCCTTTCTCTCAACATACTCCGAGTCCGAAAGCTAACAAATCCTGCAAGATTTAACAATAGCGTGAGTTTATGCATAACATATAAAAGCCTATTGCAAGTCCCGCAAACGTCATGCTCGATAATAACAAATAACATTGCAAGTTTTACAAAAAAAAGATGTAACTCCATCAGAACATGATCGTAGTATGACAGTAAGGTGTTAAAAGCAGCATTTGATCAGCTTTTCTTCAAGAAAAGGAAATTATGTCAAGTTTCCTGCAGTTTGACTGGCTTTCTGAGTCAAAAATGTAACTTTTCAGTGGGTGGGTTACAGCTGAACTTTCTGCAAAGAGGAAAAATCCTACTGAAGTTCATATGGAATGCAGACGCAGCACACTTACCTGCCGGTAACTGACCTGCTCTCCCTCCTCCTTGTCCCTCTTCTCAGCTGGTGCTGCACTACAGAGACGAGATCTTCAACTTGCGGCAGTCAACGTCTAGGAACTGTGCAGAGCAGTTGCTGGAGGTTTTAGGGGGAAATTCTTCTCCGATGTAGGATTTTAGCTCTTCATCAGTCCTGGGTCATCTTTCCTGGATATTTCATTTCACGACATGTCAAATATTTTGAATTGGAGGAAGTCTCTGGACTGCAGGCATACTTGTTCTTCTATAAAGCCATGCTGTTGTAACAAATGCAGTCTTTGGTTTAGCATTGGCTTGCTGCAATATGCATGGCTTGAAAAAGACTGTGGATGATGCACATGTAAAACCTTTTCTGCATTGGCGGTGCCTTTCTATATGTGTAAGCTTCTGATATTAGAAGCACTTATGCACCCCCATACCATCAGTAAGACAGACTTTTGTATAGGACAGACTTTTGGACTGTGCTGATAGGCTGAATGGTTCCTCTCCACTTTAGTACAGAGGGTTTGTCATCTGCAGTTACCAAAAAGAGTTTTGAATTTCGAGTGATCGAACAACAAGACAGTTGAACTTTGGTCCAGAGAACCAGAGAAGATGGCAGTGCTTCTGGATGGTGTTCACATATGACAGGGGTCTGCAACCTTTATGATCAAAAGAGCAGTCTTTACACCTTCATTCACTAAATTCAATGTGTCCAGAGCCACAACAACCTGCTACAACTGTTGTCAACTGGTGGCCCATGGGCCACTTGAAGTTTGTTGGAGGAGACTTTTGTTAACAGTAGGGGTGAAATTATAAAGCTAAAATATCTAATGATTTTTGACATTTGTTGATATTCTTACAGTATAAGACAAATGAAAAGATCAGATTCTTGTAAAGAGGTGTGGAAAGTTTTTTGTATTAAAAAACTAAACAATGAGTCATACAGACCTACATATTTTTATTTTTAATTGTAGAAAAAACAAGTATAGAAATAAAGCACAAAACTAAAGTGAGTATTTGCCAAATAAATGACATGAAAACAGCTAACACTAGTACTTTTTTGTTGTTTAAGAACCAATAAACTTCAGTTTTGTGTTACTTTTAGTCCAAGCTTGAAAGAGCTGCTGCGGAGGAACCAAAGAGCCGCATGCGGCTCTAGAGCCGCAGGTTGCAGACCCCTGACATATGGCTTTTACTTTGTACGATAGAGCTTTAAGCAGTGTTTGTGGATGGCACGGTGAACTGTGTTTACAGACAATGAGTTGTGCAAAGTGTTCTTAAGCTCATACAGTGATGTGTAGAACAGAATCAGACCTGCTTTTAATGCAGTGGCCCCTGAGAGCCTGAACATCACAAACATCCAGTATGGACTTTTGGCCCAGTCGGCACAGTTTTCAAAACTCTTGAAATCTTTTGAAGATCGAACGAACTGAAAATTATGAAATGTTCAAAGTGTTCCCAAGTTTCCCATGAGGACCAACATTTTAAAGGTGTTCTGCTTTATGTAAAAATAAAAAAATAAATCACACATTGGTGAACATCTGTTCATTTTACTTCTGACAGTTAGAGCCTCTAAAATGTTATTTTTAAACCCGGCCATCTTACCAATAACCTCATTAGTTTTAAAATGCTCTGCCAGCTGTTTTTTATTTTATTTTATTTACTTTGTATAACACTTATTTATTTCAGCCTTTTGTAGGACCTATTCCAACTTTTTTGAGATATGTTACTGCCAAAAGCTATGTTTACTGCAGTGGTTCCCAGCCGTGGTCCCTGAGGAATACTGTCCTGCATGTTTTAGTTGTTTCTCTGCTCCAACACACCTGATTCAGTAGTTTAATTAGTTCTTTAGGTTCAGCAGAAGCCTGCTAATCACCTTTTATTCGAATCAAGTGTTGGAGCAGAGGACCAACTAAAACATGCCGAATGGTGTTCCGCAAGGACCAGGGTTTGGTACCACTGGTTTACGGTGTTACATTGTGAATTGAATCTGCATTCAGGAGTTTTGCAAATCATTGCAATCTGTTTTTATTTATAATTTAAGCAACATTCTAACTTTGCTGGAATTAGGGTAGTACTTTAAAAAAATATTTATTAAAAATTAAACGCAGCACTTTGCAGCTCAAAAATAGCAACCAATTACACTTTCAAACTGTGACTAATTTGAAAGTTTTAAAGGAAATGCCATATTTTTAATAACGTTTCCGTCTTTAGACTGCTGAGACCAGAGCGACATTGTGTTTAACACGCGCGCGATGTTGGGCTCGCTGTCCTGCTATTTTTCCTTGGAAGTCTTGTCTTTCGCTTTCCTTTCTCCGGAGGCATGTCCGAGATAAGGCGAGCGAGTCCTTCCAGAATCCTTTTTCTTTTAATTTGAGACTTCTCCTCCGTCGCGTCGCTTTCGCTGGCTAGCCCGCTACGAGTTAGCAGGGGTAGCGGTTGTGGCGCAGTTAGCGCCGTCGAGCGAAGCAGTCTGTGGAGAGAGGAGAAGAAAAAACTTTGGGGTTAAGATAAAATGTGCCGGACTAGCTTTCGCTAGTCCAGCAGTACGCAGGAATAATTCTCCGTACGCTCTGTGTAGGGAGCAAGCTCACCTCTGGTTGAGCGATGAAGCAACAGAGAAGTCCCGCAAAGAGAGGTAGTTCAGGTTTAAGCGAGGTGAAGGGCAAAAAAGAGAAAGATGGATGGGCGTCAGCGGCTTAAATACCCAGAGGGCGGGGCCTCTGGCGCAACGCTGACGCCCTAGCCATAAAGGCGTGATTGTATTCCTTCAGGTAATCGCGCGGGGGCACAATTCCCATAGCATATGTTGCACCGAGAGAACATGACTGAAAGGGAACTGCATCTGGATCTTTGCTACTCGTTAAAACTCATTGAAAAGAAATGGGTCCTGCAGAAAAATGCTCTGATGCCACATTCAGTAAGATCTAAAACCAGAAAGTTCTTCAGACTCAAGAGGGAAATGCACAAGTGGAACTTGAGCAGTCATTCTTGTTTCTGATCATTATTCTAAAGAGTGTCACTTTTGAAAATCTGCTTAGGAATTACTCAGTTTTGAAGCAAAAGTTATTTTAACTCCAGCTTGTGTACAAAACTTGAGCTGAAGTCAAACCTGTTAAATATCAGACAATATACACTTTTTATATTCAACAGATGTACAGGACACGGCAGGTGGTGATGATGATGAGGGAACCTCTTGTCCAGCCTGATTGTTTGTGAGAAGTGAGAAGACACCACCGCAACAGCTCAAACGTGAGGGAAGCAGTGAGGTGGAGCTGAGATTGGATCCAAACACCAAATACAAACAAGTTGTTCCACTGAGGCACTAAAACTGGACTCCGAGCCCGTCTTAAATCAAAATACAGTTTTTTCCGGAATATAGGTCGCACTGTCCAATTATTGCCAAAGAATTGGAAACGTCCATATATAGGTCGCACCTGAATATAGGTCGCACCTACGTCAAAATGTGGACCGTGTTTAGCTCTGCTGCAAATGTCTCTTCCAAAGGAGCGCACAGCAAGGCTTTTAAGAAGATTAACATTTAAAAACAATTATTTGTTTGATAAAAATTATAGCAAATATGTGTCTGAGCTGAACTTTTCTTTAATAAATGAATAATTTTAGCAGGATAAACACCTAAAAAATATATTTGTTAGCTGACATTATTGTAAGAGTGTGTCTCAGTTTAATTTTTGTTAATAAATAGGGGTGTAACGAGATCTCGTTGTACGAGATCTTGCGATATTAAACTCCCGCGATATCTCTCGTTGAGAGGTAACGTTGTCTCGCGAGTCGCTAATGCTAGCGCTAGCAGAGCCCCTAGCAAGTCAGCGTCACGGACAGCATGGCTTCGCCGGATGAAGTTGCTATAGAAGACGCCCCAACTACTGATGGAGGGTCCCGGTGCCGCAGACGCCTCTACATTGATGGAGGGTCCCGGCGCTGCCGACGCTGCCCCGAATGTAAAGACACACTTGTGTAAACACCGGTGTGACCGGTGTTGCCAGATAGAGTCCCACCCACCCAAAGCACTCTTTACCCGCAAAAGTCAGAAGGAAAATCGCGGTGAACCGCCCAATCTGGCAACACTGGTGAGTGACGGCTGCAGATTCAGTGCTGATGCGGATATTTATGTTCAATTTTTGGAAAGTCCTGCGTGAATATCTATTTTTTTAAACAAAGTTGAACGTTCTAAGGTCTAAGGAGATTCAATCAGTAAAATGAAGACATCAGTTGAGTTTGTAATACATGTTAAAACAGAATAAAAGCCTTTTTGCGGCATAAAACCGATCTTTGAAGTTTTCTTGAACTAATATTAAAATCTCGTCTCGTTCTCGCGAACTCTGTAATTTGTCTCGTCTCGTCTCGAGAGTTTTGTGTATCGTTACACCCTAAATGATTACAAATCAGCTTATTTTATAAAAAGCCATAAATAGGTCACACCTGAATATAGGTCACAGGGCATGCAAAAATGATAAAAAGCCGCAACCTATATTCCGGAAAATACGGTACACATTTTTTAACGATTATAATCCAGAAATAAGAAGACAAAGTCAGAATGTGTTGAACATTTTATTTTCTTTCAAGCTAATTGAGCCGAGTATTGTAAATAAAAAGTTGCTGTGAAGATCCGGCTGACCGTGGACTGATGGACACCGTACCAGTCTGCAAGGTCCCGTTGTTTTGATCCAAGGTCATTTAAGACCAGGAAGAACTCATCAATGGGCTGCAGGGTATGGGTTGAGGGGTGGAGTGGATAAATAATCAATAAATAACACTGAACAACTGGTAATAACTATTAATTCAATCTCAATGTCACTACTTGTGCAATAACCTGTCACACAACCTGTGTAATGTTGATTATGTGCATATATA
>JBBPBX010012561.1:38592-53840 GCA_038048925.1 Garcialebias charrua
TTAGTTAATCCTAGATGTTATTATTGTTTTTCTCTTGCATTTGTTGTTGGATGTAACTGGGACCCTGTGTACATAATCTCGTTTTCAACACATGTACTACATGCGGTGCAAATGACAATAAATTCTCTCTGACTCTGACTCTCTGATCTGGAGGTGTAAATGTCTGTGATGGTGGGGAGACTGACTCCAACAGACTTCTGTGCAGCCTTCACCACTCTCTGCAGAGCTTTCCTCTCTTCAACTGTGCAGCCTCCATGCCACATGTTGATGCTGGACATTTTAAGACTAAAAAAGACCAGATTATCATAATGGAGGAAAAATAATGTGATCTTTCCCAATTAAAAAATAAAATAATGAACTATGCAGGTCTAGGTAAATTATTTTAATTGTGGAAAAATTAAATATCATACTTTGAATAAATAAAGTTAACTTATGTTTTACTCCTTCTATTAGTTCTAGTATTCACACATTTGCAAAGGAAAAGACAGGAAAAACTGCTAAAACTAGCCCTTTTTGTTGTTATAAGAACAAATAAAATTCAGTTTAAAGTTATTTTTGATCAAAGCTTGGAAGAGCCACTGCTGAGGGACCAAAGAGCCACATGTGGCTCCAGAGCCGCAGGTTTCAGACCCCTGCAAAGTCCAGAACCCCTTACATTTTAAGACAGGTTTACAAGAAATCTAAAATAACTACCTATCAGCCACTTTCAAACCAGTTATGTGATCACAATCTTTCTTTGTGCTTGACAGATTTTTCATGCTGATGACATTGATTGATGACAACTTGGAGACAAATAAAGAGGATTCAATCCTAAAGATTCACAAAGGGACACCTCTGCTGTGTTACTATGAACAGTTTAGCACCACCACGACCAAAGTCTGGCACTCATATTAGCCTGCCTGTGTGTCTGTTAGTAAAATATCTCATGTACCAGTAAATCTTTAATGAAACTGTCAGAAAGTAATTGACTCTCAAGACCTCTCAAGACCTCGTGAATGAGATATATCTTCCTTCAGCCTCTACAAAAACAGTATGTTGCTGAAATACGTATTTAAAGTAAATTAGTATTTCAGCCTGGCTGCGGTTATTGTTCTGCTGGCTAGCAGACGCAAACAACGAGAGGATGCGGGGCCTGTCTCTTTGAAAAACCATCCAGGAACTAAGCCAAAAAAATAAAAAATAACTCGTAGCATACAGTATATGGCTTATTTAAACGCTAGAATAACCTAACCTGCAGTGTTTTACTTGCCTCAAATTATCTGCCTCAGCAGCACACAGACCCGTTTTAGCTCGTTGTTAGCTTAGCTTTTAGCAACAGCAGGTTTTGTTCATTCATGTGAACAGAGCTAAAACAGCTAGCAAATAAAGAAAACAGAACCGACCTTCAACTTCCAACTGAATGTCCAGTCGTCGTCCAGAGTCAGACCAGTCGACGTCTAATAAAAAGCAAGTTTTACGAGCGCTGAATACAACAGCTTCTTGTCCAACAGATAACAGGAAATAGCTACATTTGAACGAAGCGCGCGAAGCGTTGATTGGTTGGATATGATGACATGCTACTTCCCTCGATAAACAAGAGTGGCGTTGATTGGTTAGGACAAAGTTCACATGCAACCTGATAAGCAAGAGTGGCGTTGATTGGGTGGGACGTAAATACCCTGATGCATGCTCAATAATAATAATAACAATATTATATATATATATTATATATATATATATATATATATATATATATATACACAATATAAAAAAACAGCTCGAGCTGTTTCAAAAAACTGACAAAACGTTTAAAACAGAAAAATAAACCAGTGTGAAAATACTTTGTGTAAAGAAACTGGCATGGCAAAGGGAACGTTTGTTGAACGTTCTAAGAACGTTAGGTTAGAACGTTATATCTAGGTTTGTTCAAACGTTAGTCAAAACCTTCAAAGAACGTTCTAAGAACGTTGTGATCTAACAGAACCATGTAAGAACCATATCAGAACGTTAGTTAACGTTCTCTGTTACTTGGGTTGGTGACTGTACAGTACATGTACTGTACACGCTATATAAATAAGCTCCATTTACCATTTTTACCATTTTACTGTACATGTATTCATTTATAAAAAATAAAAATAAAGTAAAAAATAAAATATATATATATTTTTTAATGAGATGCATACTCGTAAGTCCGGGACCTCGTAAGTAAGAGCGCTCGTAAGTCGGGGACTACCTGTAATGCTAGCATGTTCTCCATCAGCTCGGAGGGCTTGCGATCCCCCAAGCCACTCAGGGACAACAAACGGTCAGCCCGCTCCACGTCCGACAGTTGGTAAAGCCGCAGTAAGTTCTCCTTGAGCGCAGTACTTGTTAGTGCTTGGCGGGTCCCGCAGCAGACCCATCAGATGGCGGGTGGAACCAGAGTCTAAAGCAGCAACAATGTGAAAGTACTTAGTCTTGTCTGTGGTTATCCCACGGAGATGAAACTGGGCTTCAACATGTTGAAACCACGCCTCCGGATTGTGTTGCCAGAACTCTGGAAGCTTAAAGAGCGACTTCACACCCTGTGGATCGGTAACTCCTCCCCCGAAGCAGTTTGAAATTTTCCCTCAAAATAGGCGTGTCGAGAGTCGAGCAGGGGAGGAGGTTGAGGTTGTCCTGTGTTCACGCCCCCTCTAGTGGTAAACTCCCACCCCTCCCCAAGATTAGATTTCAAAATGGCGGATAGTCACGTCTTCAGTAAGTAAATACCTAAACTTTTACCAAAATAACAGTTGTAAAATGTTGTTGCGTGCATTTAATCACACACACACACAGCTTATGCGTATGCTTCTGAACACAGAACACATTAAAAACCTGTTTAGCTGCATGGCATGCGGTGTACAGCTGTGTTTTTGTCATTTTAATTTGCCACATCTTATTACTTAGCACATTCCAAAAGTAACGTTTCATAATAAATTTTATTATAAAATATTGATTTTTCCTACCCTCTATAGGGTAGGGTTTGTTTGACGCTTTGGCTTATTTTTGTTATGCAACCCAGAACTAAACACACATTGTTTTTTGAATTGACTATTAATTAGCACCAAACAGTGGTAAAATCTTTTATTTGGTTTCCAAATACTGTATCCGTGTTTAGAAACATTAGATAAGCTTGTACAATATATATTTGTTAGGACATGTATACAGTATTTGTTTAAGCTATGTGTCAGCTAATCAAAACTGGGCACAGCACAGCTGATAAGATTAATGAGAAAATATTTCTTAATGCAAACCAAACCAATTGCAATAAATTTAACAATACATGTACTGTGTATCCTTTAAAATGTTCTTTTCAGATAACTGTGATGACTCAAAGCACCCAGCAGCCACACAGAGTAATTGCAGCCAGGATTACTTTAACCAAGAAGATGATGCAGAGTCTCGGCCAGAGCTTCATCTCCTGAGACCTGCATCCACGACAATGTTGGTACAGCTGAGACCCTGGTGTTCGTTTCTGGCTGGAAGGTGGGGCATCCTGAAGGTGGTTGGGACTCCTCGTTCTGCTGTCCACTGCGTCCAAACAGAGGAGCTGGGGTGGTGTCCCATGTGTTTTCAGAACCTTTTGTTGTTTTGAAGTAACTTACTGTTAATAAAATGAATCATAGACAACTAGTTTTTGTAATCAATTTGTTTATTTATTTTTTCCCTCATGCATGAGGACAAATCTGGGACACGATGCAGCGGTCGACTTCCCTCACTCCATCCCGACCCTGGATATTTGCAGTCCTGAAAAGAGAAAAGATCAAAAGTTTAATCTGAGTAAATGTAAAATTTTAATGGAGAAAGATGTTGATTCAAAATTTCACAGTGTCAACAAATCCCCAAAATGTTGGGACAGGTAGCAATGAACAAATAAACAAGAATTAATGTTGTGTAGGGATACAGCACTCTCATGTCCGTATGGGATATGGGCCTCTCCACATCTCTCTGAAACTCTCAGTGTTACACCTTCTTGAAACTCTCAAGGAGTTTCTCAAGGACAAGTGGACTCTATATTGGTTAACAATTATTATGGATTAATGGACACTAATTAATCAGATTGAACTTTCTCTTTAATGTGTGTTAATTCAGAATTGATCAAACAGTATTTTTTGTCATTTCAATGATGATTTTACTAAACTGGTATATTTTAAATATGACAAAGTTAAGAGAACATCTCAGAATGATCATGCTTTGAACTGTCTGCTCTAGGCAGAATAAGTGTCGAAAGTTGAAGGAACAATTCTCCGTCTATTTGTTTGAACTGTTTTTGGAACGAAAGAGAAGTTCTAGACATAACTTAATCTTCGGTCTCCCGTCCGTTCTAAAAACAATTCATCTGTGCTTAAACAGAGAGTGCTCTGTTTTCACACCTGCAGGTTTTTGTTTTGTCTCCGTGCTGGGACTCAGTTCTCAGCACTCACTGAGTTTTTGAGTTCTCGGGGAGAAGGGAAGACGCACGGACGTTTTTCTCCAAGCTGATGTACGTTCCGGTCATATGCCAACTCGACCCACGTCTCAGCTGAGAGTCGCGGCAAAGCCTTGCTGTGCCTCAACACTCATTTTCTGAAAGAATTTGTTTTCTGAAGTTTTACTTTGAAAGTCCAACCAGTGCGATTGGGGCCTGTTCCTGCCGGTGAATGCGTGCTCCCGCTCGTCTGATCCAGTCATACACGCACGAAGTCCTCTGGACGCTCACTGGACCACACAGTCCGTTAGTGTCCACAAACTTCTCAGTCCTCACCTCGCAAGACGTCTCGTCACCAGGTAAAGAGGCGTTGTCTGTATGCTGCACGTGTCGGAGGCTCAGCCTGATCCGTATGGGAAAGGTGCCACTCTGGTTGTTTCAAATAATTAATTTCAGTTAACTTAGCTTTCATCTTCTTCCTCCTATTTCTTCTTTTCATAAGCTATTAATCTGTTAAGTAATGTGCCAACAGTTAAGTTTTAATTGTCTGTTTGTTTTAATTTGAATTCTTGTCAACGTAGTTATTAAATCAGAGCTAATATCGATACAAATGTTTAATGTAATTTTTGTGATAGTTTCAATAAAAGGTCTATTTTTCTGGTAGACCAACATAAGTTGAGCCTCTTGTGAAATTACATTTCTGGCTAATCACATCGTTAGATTTGTTGATTTATTCTGAAAAAGTTGAGACCCCGTGAATTGGTGGCAAGTTTGTGCAGATTAAAGTCTGCTCAGACTTGCGCATCTAAAGATATAGTCAAGTCAGTAAACTGACCAGAAAGTCCTATATCTCTACAATAATGGTGGTCCAGTAAGTGTTTAAATACCTTACCCCACCTTATTCCTTACAGTTGCATAAACTTTTTTAAAACTTTTTTTATATAAATGTCCGCCATAATAAAAGTAATAAATAAAAAAATAAAAACATAATTAATAATATTAATACCTGCAGACAGAGGGTAGGGTACAAAAGTAATAAATAAAACATGAATACATGTACCTGGTGAATCAGCTCTCATATATGTCACCTCCAAAGTGACATGTCTACACGTCTCCTTGATGCTTGATGTCTGTGAAGCATGCACGGCTCAGATTGGATGTGGAACGCCTCATGGAAATAAAAAAAGAACAACACATTTTAATCACCTTACAAACAAGCATACTGTACTTGTTTTCACTTTGTTGATCTGTTAAACAGATGACCCAGTGCAAAATAAATACTGCTGCCCATGATACTCATTCACAAGTACACATTATTTTATAAATACCTTTGATGCACCACATATTATTTGCAGCAAAAGTACACCGTGTCTAAAACATCGTACTGTAACTAGTACAACCCCACTAAACAGTAGACGTCCAGGGGACGTCGAGGTGACGTCTATATAGAGCCCGTTGGTCGAAGACCAATTCTAGACGTCGCCCCGACGTGCAAACAAGGTCTTTTTTTGACGTCTAAATATGACCGCATTTGTACGTCATATGAACGTCAGTTTTGGAGATGATCTGGACCATGTTCACAGAGTTAAACTTTTAGGACTATAAAAGTGCAGTTAGACAATTGATTTATTAAGAATGTTGTTTTTTAATATCATTTTAATGCATTTCCTCAATTCTTTTTTATTTTTTTTACAAATTAGACTTGTCCGTCATTTGAGAGTCCAATTCTAGACGTCGCCCCGACGTGCAAACAAGGTCTATTTTTGACGTCTAACCATGACCGCATTTGTACGTCGTATGAACGTCAGTTTTGGACGTTATCTGGACCATGTTCACAGAGTTAAACTTTTAGGATTATAAATTTGCAGTTAGACAATTGATTTATTAAGAATGTTGTTTTTTAATAACATTTTAATGCATTTCCTCAATTCTTTTTTTCTTTTTTACAAATTATATATACTGTATATTATTTATTTGAAGAATATAATTGTTGTTGTTGTTGTTGTTGTTGTTGTTGTTGTTGTTGTTGTTGTTGTTGTTGTTGTTGTTGTTGTTGTTGTTGTTGTTCATTCATTCAACCTTTATTTAGGCAGGTTAGACTCGACTCATTTACAAGAAACCTCATTTATTCCACGACGTCGCGGTCACACATTCATTTCAGTAGGTGGCAGTACTTGTGTTTTTTGCTTTCTTCCATTAAAAAACAAGAAGAAGAACTTCGGAACTCGAGCGTTATGATTGGATTGGTGGAGGTAGCACGTGATCTGTTCCAACCAGTCAACGCCTCTCTTGTTGAACCGCGCCGCTGGCTTGAATCTCAACCGTTGTTGTTTATTTTCTGTCTGTGCTGCTGTGATCTATCGAGCTCAACTGTGTTCAGTTCATTTGTCACGGAACTCCTGTCCTAAACTTGCTGCAATCCATTCAGAAGTTGAAGGTAATTGGTTCTGTTTTGTAGCTTTGCTCTCTTGAATTCTGTGGTTTCACGTACATAGCTAACGATGGAGCTAACTTTGGAGCTAACGAGCTAACGTAAGCTAACTTGTATCTACGTCTGCGGCAGACGAGACGATGTAAAGGAAAATCGAACAGTACAGTTTAGAAAATAAGTTATTCTATGCAAGTAAGCCGTATGCTACGAGTTTTTTTTGTTTTGTTTTTGTTTCTTTGTTTTGCTTTGAGACTATCGAGGCCTGCATGCGTCCCCATTATTCATTCATTCAACCTGCTTGTTTTAGACTGATGAAGCCGGCTGGAAGGTGAAACGTTTCAGCATTAAAAAATAGAAAAAAACTGTCCAGATGACCTGAATTCAGACCAAAGCTTTTCAGTTGCAAATGAATGAGTAAATGTGAAATAAAAAAGCTTTAAAATGTCTCCTATCTCTAATTTTACTTTGACTAGGCAAAATGAGATAAGTCTAAACTACATTCTGACTAATATCTCTGTGAACATGTCGCTCCAGTTGTGTTTATAAACAACTGTGTTTTTTTTTTCTTTCTGTCAGGTGTGTGGTGTTAATCTGGACTTGGAATTTGGTGTCCTAGGTATGTTTTGTGACCCCATCCTCCCCCGAGAAACAAAGCGTGCACTTTCAAGACACGATCCCTGATGGAGCATTCACATGACAAACACATCATTGTTGTCAACTGTTCAGGATCCTCATGATCCTCTTTTTCTGAAGTTAGTTTATTTATAATCTCGTGTAATCTCATTTCAGATTAAGCTTGATCAGGTTATGTGACCGAACGTGGCGCGCGCGGTCTTATCAAAATGAATCATGTTTATGAGTTAGTTTGATGAGGACAAACGACCACTGTCCCAAATCTTTAATGTTTGGTGTCAAAATGTCTCATTGTGATGAAACCCACTAATTATATTGCACCAGTTAAACTCCAAACATGTGTGGAACCTGTGTGCGTGTCTTTTAGGACATGGCAAACGGAGGGGACCAGTTCAACCTTGCAGAGCGCTCGGACTCGGAGTGCGCGGAGTCGCGGACCCCCCAAAATAGTCCACCAAGGACAGTCCTCTGAAGGCGTCCAGCCAGCAGGTAGCAGCTCAAGTGTGTAAATAATCATTTATTTGACTTTTCACCACATCCAACTTCCCCTTCAGAATATAAAGTAAAGACTGTGAATCAAATCACAAACTGTTTGTTGTACAGGGGGTGGAAGACATCAAAGTTGTCCTACATGACAAGGACCTCTGGGGCAAATTCGACCATGTAGGAACTGAAATGATCATCAACAAGGCTGGAAGGTGAAAAGGAAATGTTTTTCATCAATACATGTAATCAGTTACTGAATGGACGAATAAAAAATAAAAAAAATCTCCCCAGTCTGTGCGCGTGCATGCAGGCCTCTGAGCAGAGACTTTTGTGTGGCCTACTTTTTATATATATACCGGGTATATATATAATTTGTGGAGCGTTGGTCCTAGGACATGTCACAGCTAATGCACCTTTTTGCTTCATCTTAATTATTTTGCATTGCTGAATAATCTTTTGTTTTTGTCCTCAGCAAGTGCAGCGCCTCAACCCAAGGACCTGTCAACGCCCAGTGAGTACCGGTATACATTACACTTTAAACCATTGTTTATTTTATCAGGCCTTGCAAAATAATTTTTATTTTATTTTATTTTTTTCATGGAAAACCGATGCCACTTCCAGATCAGAAATTGGAAGATGGGCATTCCCATTGCCTCAGGATGGTAAGTATTGAACAGTTAGCAGTGAGACACTTGGAAAAAAATGATCAACCACAGCCACCTTGCTGTTGGAGAGATTATAATCAAGAAATGTGTGTTTTTGTTTTATTTTTTCCCCCCAGTGTTTCAGCGTATTCAACTTCTTTGACCTCGGCGATCGCCTACATCCCACCTTTTCAGCTGTGCCAAAGAGGATAGAGACCATGGAGGATTTTGTGAGAGAGGAGCACCTTGTGACTCCAAATTTGCTACCCTGGTAGGTTTTACAAGTCTGGAGGAAAGCCGAGCATAACGCAGTACTGTACAACCAAACACTTGGAAGTGTCAGTGAACTATATCATGGATTTATTCCAACAGGTTCTGCAGATTTCCAGAATTGGAGGAAGCACACCAAGGACTTTGTCTACAAATTTCTTGATAGGTATGTATCAACACACGCTCACCCACCCACTAACCATCTGAACTAAATATTTTACTTGCAAGTTCAGTATTTAGTTTTGTAAACTAAATATTTAGCTATCAAATTAAATATTTAATTTAGAACGACGTGTATTAATAACATGGTTGAAATATGACTGGAAAATTTTGTTTTCTCTAAACTAAAATATTGCTGTTGATTTTTGTAACTTTGCTAATGGCACCCCATAGATATGAAAATGTTTGGCAACTCGAGTGCGTTTTGCAGCAATTTTTTAACTGATGTGCTCAAATTTGGCAGCACGATGTCTCAGTGGTTAGCACTGTTGTCTCACATCAAGAAGGTCCTGGGTTCAATCCCCGGTTGGACCTGGAGTGTTTCTGTGTGGAGTTTGCATGTTCTTCTCGTGCTTGCGTGGGTTTTATCAGAGTACTCCGGTTTCCTCCAACAGATCCAAAACATGCATGTTCGGCCTTCAGGTCCAGGCCTCCCTTGAAAAAGAGATCTGTGATCTCTATGGGATTTGCCTGCTTAAATAAAGGTTAATAAATAATAATGTGTGTTAGTGTGTTAACTAGTGTTATAAGTGATTGGCAAAAACAAAAATTCAAAGCCACCTATCAACATATGATTGTACAGCCACACTTCCAGGCTGTCATATTGTTAAGTTTGCAGATGATACAGCGGTGGTGGGATGCATCACAAACAATGATGAGTCCAGCTACAGACAGGAGGTGGAACATCTGGAGAGCTGGTGCAAAGAGAATAATCTTCACATGAATGTGAAGAAGACGAAGGAGATGATTGATTGATTGATGTTTATTCATTCATTTTAAAAGAACAATACAAGACAGTTTCATCAGATACAAGAATACAAGTTGGATAAAATGAAGGGAGCAGAAAGAAGATGAAATCTTATTATATCTGCCCCTATTTCACAGTTTGTTCAACCAATGATAACCTTCAAGTAACATCACAGAATGAATAATTCTACTTATTTTTCTAACTGTAATACATAAACTAGATCACAAAATGAATAATTCTACTTAATTTTTCTAACTGATACACAAACTACATCACAAAATGAATAATTCTTTTTCTAACTAATACACAATTTTTCTAACTAATACACAAACTATATCATACTTAATTTTTTTTTTTTTTTTATACTAATGATGAGATGATTGTGGACTTCAGAAGGAACAAACACACCCACGCCCCACTGAAAATAGGTGGGTCTGCAGTGGAAGTGGTCTCCAGCTACAAATACTTGGGTGTACACTTGAATGATAATCTCAGCTGGAGCAACAACACCACCAGCCTGATCAAGAAAGGTCATCAGAGACTCTACTTCCTCAGACGGCTGAGACGAGCTGGTCTGAGCAGCCCAGTCCTCACCTCCTTCTACAGGTGTGCAGTGGAGAGCATCCTGTGCTCCAGCATCAACGTGTGGCATGGAGGCTGCACAGTTGAAGAGAGGAAAGCTCTACAGAGAGTGGTGAAGGCTGCACAGAAGTCTGTTGGAGTCAGTCTCCCCACCATCACAGACATTTACACCTCCAGATGCAGGAAAAGAGCCACCTGCATCATGAAAGACCTCACTCATCCAGCACACTCACTCTTTGCCCCACTCCCCTCAGGACGGAGGTTGAGGAGCATCAAGTGTAGAACCACTAGACTGAGGAACAGCTTCTACCCTGAGGCTGTTAGACTCATGAATAAATAAAAATAAAATAAAAAATAAACACTGCAAAATATCACATCATGCTGATGCTGATCTGTTTTCTTGTTGCTGTGTTCATCTGTGTTCATCTGTGTTCATCTGTGTTCATCTGTGTTCATCTGTGACCATCTGCTCATACAAACTCATGTTCGTGCTGCAGTTTATTCCCACTATATTAGGCTTAGTGTATTACTAGTTGATGTTTTTCTTAGTTAATTCTAGATGTTATTACTGTTTTTCTCTTGCATTTGTTGTTGGATGTAACTGGGACCCCGTGTACATAATCTCGTTTTCATCACATGTACCACATGCGGTGCAAATGACAATAAAGACTTTCTGACTCTGACATTTGCTGGGATGGATGTTTTTATTTATTTATTTATTAATCAGGGAGATCCCAGCAAGACACTGCATTTTCCAGATTGCCTTTGCATATTGCTAATTACTTTTTGTTTTTGTTTGTTTTTTTGCAAATGCAGATGGAATCATGAATGGAGATTCTGCAGCAACAGGATTTTATAAGGACTCATGCTGCAGAGCATTTAAAACATGCAAAGGAGGACATGGGCTCACACTGGACAATTAACACAACTGGTAGAGCTGCTGCCTCTCAGCGAGCAGGTCCCCGGTTCAAATCCCGGTCCGGGGGCCTTTCTGGGTAGAGTTTGCATGTTCTCTCCGTGCATGCATGGGTTTTCTCCGGGTGCTCCAGTTTCCTCCAACAGTCCAAAAACATGCATGTTAGACTGATGGTGACTCTATGACCTTGGGTGTGAGTGAGACAGGTCTCTCTTGTAAATGAGTCCCTGTGGCTCAACGAGGCTAGCCTGTATAAATAAAGGTTGAATGAAAAAATGTGCCACAAAGAAGTGGACACTGGACATTTAATGCACCACAAAGAGGTGGAGGACACGGGCTCACACAGAACTGAGGAACACATTTTTGGGGGGGAGATGCAAATAGGTGCTGGGCATAAAATTAGAATATTGTGAAAAAGTTATTTATTTCAGTAATTCCATTCAAAAAGTAAAACTTCTATACAGTATTACTGTATATTCATTCACACAGACTGATATATTTAAAAATAATCTTAATGCTGATGATTATAACTGACAACTAATGAAAACTCCAAATTCATTATAAGTAAATTACATTACTTGAGATCAATTAAAAAATGATTTTTATAGATGTTGGCCAACTGAAAAGTATTAACATGGTAGCATGGTCCTTAGCCCCAACTATTGAAAGATGTACATATTGTACATTTCATGTTCATACATCTCAGTTGGCCAACATTTATAAAAATACTTTATTTTTATTGAGCTCAAGTAGTAGTCTAATTTTCTGAGATACTGAATTTAGGGTTGTCATTGGTTGTCAGTTTTAATCAACATTAAAATAAATAAACATTTGAAATATATCAGTCTGTGTGTAATGAATGTTTCACTTTTTGAATGGAATTCCTGAAATAAAACAACTTATTTAAAATATTATGACCAGCACACTTTGTACAGATTATTTTTGTGGTGAGGGGACTGTAATTGTATACAGCTTTTTTATTTCTCTTGTTCCTGCCTGCTATATCAAAAAGAAAAATGAAGGCATGTTAAAAAAAAATTAAGTACAGACCAAAAATGTTTATGTTTATGTTTATGTTTATTAAATTTGTTCATTTTTTTACAAAAGAAACAATACAAGGCAATCTCATAATGATAGTGTACAAAATGTAAAAAAATGAAAGGTGGCAGAAAGAAGAATAAATCTTATTATATCTGCCCCTTATCTCCAACAATCAGATTAAACAACAGTAGTCAAACCATGTAAACAATAATAATCTTCAACCAACTTTTTCCAACAATCAGGTTAAACAATAATATTCTTCAACCAACAGTACAAAATGACTAACTCTTTCTAATTTTCTAACTAATACTAATACAGTACAAAATGACTAACTCTTTCTAGTTTTCTAACTAATACTAATACAGTACAAAATGACTAACACTTTCTAATTTTCTAACTAATGCAATACACATTACGTTATTTCACATATATTTTTTTAACATATTTGTTTTGATCATTTTTTTAAATGTAAACATTGACTTGGCATTTTTAACTACATTCTCCAAGCCATTCCATAATCTAATTCCCTGGATTGAGGTAGAACGTCCCTTCAAACTGGTTCTGAATTGTGGTTTTACAAACAACTCTGTTCCCTTAAGATTATAACAACTTTGTCTTTTAACAAAGTGCATTTGGATATTTAAAGGTAATGCATTATTTTGAGCTCTATACATAACTGATAAAATATTATAGTCTACCAAATCATGGAACTTCAGTAATTTTAGTTGATAAAATAATGTACTTGATGGATGACGGTAATGCTTTCTAGTGATAATTCTTACAGCTCTTTTCTGTAATACAAAAATAGGCTTTGTGATTGTTTTACACGCATTCCCCCAAACATCAATACAATAGATTAAGTGTGGAACAATGATTGTGTTATACAACAAATACAGAGCCTTATCATTCAATAGGTCTCTGACTTTGTACAGTACTGCTATCGATTTAGCTATTTTTATTCTTACAGAATTTATGTGTTGTTTCCATGTCAGTTTGTCATCAATGATAACACCCAAAAACTTCACCTCACTCACTCTACAAATCTCAACATCCTCAATTTTGAGTGGAACATCAACAGTTTTCTTTCTATTACCGAATATCATGTAATTAGTTTTCTCTAGATTTAATGATAATTTATTTATTTTAAACCAAGTTTGTATCTTTACAAATTCTGTCTTTATCAATTCTAACATTTGTTCTATATCTTCACCTGAACAGAAAAAAGTGGTATCATCTGCGAAAAGTACACATTTAAGGAGTCCTGACACATTTACCAAGTCATTCACATATAAAATAAAAAGCTTTGGTCCAAGTACAGAGCCTTGGGGAACTCCACATGTGATATTACAGAGGTCAGATCTTACATCATTTATTTGTACAAATTGTTTCCTATTTTTTAAGTAGCTAGATACCCACTGTAATGCTGGTCCTCTAATACCATATTTGTTCAGTTTTTCAAGGAGAATTGTGTGATCAATAGTATCGAATGCTTTTTTTAAATCAACAAAGATACTGATACAGTGTTGTTTTTGATCGACAGCAGTAGTTATTTGTTCCATTAATTCCATGAGAGCCATTGATGTAGAGTTTTTTGATCTAAACCCATACTGACTGCTGCTTAGAATATTTTGTTTATCTATAAATTGGTCTAGTCTGTTTACAAATAGTTTTTCAAGAATTTTTGAAAACTGTGGTAACAAGGATATAGGTCTATAATTGTTGAATACACATTTATCACCATTTATCACCAAAAATGAAGGCATGTTAAAAAATTATTATTGTTTATGTTAAGTACGGCCAAAGAATGAAGGCATTTAAAAAAAAAAAATTATGTGAAGTACAGACCCAAGTGAGCTGTGTACTTTTATAGATTTGTTTGTGTATTTTGTGTTGCCACCAGTTGATAAGTTCCGTAATGTAAAGCTTTTTTTTTAAGTTACCAAAGGTGGAATTCTCAATTTTATGTGTTATGCTGTTCCTTTAAATTGTGTCAAATAAACAGGATAAAGGTAAAATTTATGGAGTGATTTGTAAAACTTAATCCAACTGTTTGTAGGATTTTAAAGCTGCGGATGGTCAAAGTATTTCCCTAGATTTGTTTGCCTCAACGCAATTTTAAAGTAGATTCATTATACTTTTTATATGCATAGCATGATTTTGACAAGCAGCATGTAAAGTGACTAAAATAAGTTAAATATAATAGCCTAATTAGAATAAGCTAAATACAGTAAGTTATTGACGTCAGATAGACGTCTAATGTAGACGCCTTTTAGACGTCAGGAATATAGACGTCTAATGTAGACGCCTTTTAGACGTCAGGAATATAGACGTCTTTTAGACGTCGGGGAAAAGACGTCATCTGGCGTAACGTTTTCGACCTTCCAGGGACCTGATTTCGACGTCCAGAAATGACCTGAAAAAGACGTCGTATAGACGTCACCTTGCTCAGTGGGACAGCTAAAATTAGCGCCAGCTAGTCTCCATTGTTTTTTTATGTCACGGTCTTCTTTATCAGAGTTCATAAGAGTTCACACACTCTGCGGTGTTCATAAGAAACACTAGATTTTGAGCATTTAAACACAACCACAAACTAACGTTGATCAGCAACAGATAAAAACGCCACGACCTTGTGGGGCCACACCGAAGCAAAGCTGCAGGTCACAAACACAGCACATGAAGAAACACGTCATGTACTCAAAAGATAAATTATGGAATGAAAGGTGTAAAATGGTACTCACCTCCAAACGGATTGTAACCTGATGGTGTAAGGGTGGGTGAACATCAGTTTGAAGAGCTTTCTTGGAACATCGTGGCTCTTCTATGCTAATGCTATGTTGCTAATCGCTAATCCAACCCCTGAACTCTGGAGG
>JBBPBX010012562.1:0-10269 GCA_038048925.1 Garcialebias charrua
GGCAATAACTTTGCACCAAGCCACATCTGTGACAACAAATATTAGCTTGTGACAGTAATTATGTGCAATATATATCACATAATTACTGTCACAAGCTAATATTAGCTTGTGACAGTAATTATGTGCAATATATATCACATAATTACTGTCACAAGCTAATATTAGCTTGTGACAGTAATTATGTGCAATATATATCACATAATTACTGTCACAAACTAATATTAGCTTCTGACAGTAATTATGTGCTATATATATATATATATATATATATATATATTATATATATATTATATATATATATGTAGCTTATATTACAACCTTGAAATACTTATTCATTTAAATACATCCTGTTGCACCATTGAAATTCTACCATGTTGTTTTTTACTATGTCTTTAGGACCTTGTAAATATTATAATTACTTTTTCATTTGTTGGTACTTTATTTTTGTACCTTTATTGCATGCTTTAGTATTTTTTTTTGTTTGTTCTTTGTTGTTTTAGTGAGTCAAATTGGTTCTTCTCATCCTGAGCATTTAATTGTACTGTTGACCTTGTGTTAATCTGCATTTGATAAATAAACACGATTTGAACTTGGAACTTTTTTTTTCAATTTTTGAGAAATAGCCCCCCCGGTGGACATTTCAAAAGCCGCCACTGCTTACAACTGTGGTAAAAAGATGAATGTTGTCATTGGCCGTACTACAGCAGGGGCCCAACGCACTGTGTCATATGAAGTTGAATGGCATTGCAATTAATGGCTGTATTCATGGATTTAGTCGTCACATACTGTGGATTGAGGCATAGTTCACAAATAGTGACCCAAAAGTGATTGCCGACTACTTCATAAACACAGTGACTCACATTGGAGACTGTCCACAGCAGGTGCGAGCCAGGATATTACAACTTTATTCTCGTGATATGACTTTATTCTTATAATACTACAACTTTATTCTCATAATACTAAAACTTAATTCTCGTAATATTTCGACTTTATTCTCATACCAGTTTATTCTCGTAATATTACCACTTTATTCTCGTAATAGTATTATTTTTTCTCGTAATGCAATTTTTTTCTTAGCGTGGCCAGAATACTCCGTCGTACAAAGGATCTTAAAGAAGCTGAAAGTTATACAATCAAACACAGTTGTGACAGACATTTACAGCACTTCATGACTTCTCAACATACTGACTTGTGTCTATTCATCATGTCTGAACTGTGGTCAGTTGCAGAAAGAAGAAGGTTTGTCAACATGACGCAGAGCTCAACGCAAGAACCAAAGTGTCTGCAAAACTGAGATCATAGAAACGCCCAAAATATCACTGGCAATAAAACAAAAATACTAAGGACATTTTCAATCTCTAACATTATTTCATACATTAAGGATCAGGTACTGTATATTCAGACTGCAGGAGTATTTTAGTTATTGTTTTCTCTACAAACTGAAGGAAGGATGTGTGAATGGTTTTCTGTTTCTTTTGTCTCCGTGATGGACTTTTGACCTGTCCAAGGTGTACACCGTCTCTCACAGTGACTGCTGGAAATAGACACCAGCTCCCAGCAATTTGGGAAAAAAAGTGAAAAAAAAAAAAAAAAAAGAATAAATGTTTAATACCACAGACTCATCAAAAAGTGGCATTGTTTTTCTGCATATATTAAAAATTTCACAAAGATTTTCCACCTTAGGTATCATCATCATGCAACTTGAAACAACAGCAGAAATTAGATTTAAACTCCTTTGACTACCAGCAACTAACTAAATCCATGTTTTATAATTAAACCGGTGATTACTGAAAAATCAACACCCCAATCATGACTTGCTTTAAAAATTACATAGATGCTTGTCTGTTTTTGTTTTAAAATAGTTATTTTCACAATTTTAAACATTGTGTGTTAGGAAACATTATTTTTCTTAATATTTTTACAATCATCATTTTTGCCATACTGGATGCTACAACTCGTTTGTTCATGCTTCTTTATGGTGAGAGGCTGAAGTGTTTTCCAACATATCCAGAGTTGAAGACAAAAGATAACCTCAGCAGATCAAACTGATTATACTGACACCTAATTTACAATTTCCAGTTACTCTAAAATTTCTGCTTTGAGAACTTCATGAAAATTACATTGTGATGAGAAAAACCTGCAAGTTAGTCTGAAATGTGTCAGTTTTATTTAACAGGAAAACTGAGCTGTCATACCAGCTCCTATTAGCGTGCATTTTCTTATTAAAACCACATTTAAATATTGTTATTATTACGGAAGGCTTTATCTATTTACACAAACAAATATTTACCCTGAAAAGGACATCTTCATTTGTATTTTATCAAGATTATGATCACAGTAATTACACAGCCTGGGTTACAAGATGTCTTTTCTCCCTCTCAGCTGGAAACCAGACGCCCACTTTACCTTCATTGTGCATCAGACTGTCAGATGAAGAAGATTAAACAAGTGATCATTTCTGTTTTTGTTGATATAATTAAACATTTAGCCTCATTATAGCCACAATATGAACTTGATGTTAAAATGTATTTTATTATTAATAGCTTTAAACATCTGAAGTATGAAAAACAAACTAGGCTACTTTCTTGTGCATCTGTGTACAAATACAGAGCTACATACAGTATGCCTCAGAAAAATAAACCGCAATCCCAAAAGTTATTTCTATCTGTTACAGGCAGTGTGAGTCAAAAAGAAAGGGCTATAAAAACATGCATCATTGAAGAGATTGACGTAAAGAGACACTAAAGCTATGTCTCTGGGTGACCTTAAATAAGCTGCAACCTACAAACAGCAACATTTTTTTCCAGACATAGAAAACAGGAAATAAAGGAATAAACTGATATTTTGATTGGTGCTTTTATTCAATTTACATTTGAATAGCTGCAAAACCATCTATCACTGTTTCTTAGAAGTACAAGCAACATACTTAAATTTTTATGTATTTAATTTTCAACAGACTAGAGAAAATGTTCACCTAGAATTTGAAAGTACTGTATGAGCCAAAAATTAATAATAAATAAATAAAAATAAATAAATAAATAAAAAAGTCAAGGTTCTTGTCATTCACATTGCATGTGGTACATGAGGTGGAATGAAATTGTGTACACAGGTCACAGTTACATACAACAAAAGTATAAATTATAAAAGAAAAATGTCTAAGATATGAACTAAGAAATACGCTAAACTATGCCAAACACTTAATAGTGCAAAAACAATAAATAAAGCAGCACTAACATGAGTCTGTGTGAGCAGATGAGTATGAATGAACAAGCAACATTAAATAAATTAGCATGGATAGTCAGCAGCACATATCAACAATCAAGTGGCATTACAGTGATTTTTCTCTCTCACAGTGATAATCCTGGGTAGATATTCATGGGTCTAACAGCTTCAGGGTAGAAGCTGTTCCTCAGTGTAATGGTTCTACACTTAATGCTCCTCAACCTTCTGCCTGATAGGATCAGGTCAAAAAGTGTGTGTGCTGGGTGAGTGGGGTCCTTCATGATGCAGGTGGCTCTCTTCCTGCATCTGGAGGTGTAGATGTCTGTGATGGTGGAGAGACTGACTCCAACATCTTCTGTGCAGCCTTCTGCAAAGCTCTTCTTTCTGCAGCTGTGCAGCCTCCATGCCACACGTTGATGCTGGAGCACAGGATGCTCTCCACTGCACATCTGTAGAAGGAGGTGAGGACTGAGCTTCCCAGTCCAGCTTGCAAAAAAAAACAACAACACACACACTTTTTTTAACCATTGCAGATGTTGCATATGTGTTTGCACTCTCTGTTCGTCTTTGCCACTCTATATCGGTCCTCAGCCTGTCTGACCACAGAGCCGAATTAATGTGATGAGAGAACAGGACTGAAAGAACATAATGAGGTTTATAATTAGCCTGCGGGTTAGAGGCCTGGCCTCTGGAGGTCAGGTCTGAATGCCTCTCTGCCATCAGGTTAATGCATTTTACTGTGTGTGTGGGAGGGGAGGGGGTCATTCATACCTGACTGCCAATTAGCTTTCCCCCCCCACAATATAATTAAAATTACATTCATTTAAACTAAATCCAGCAAAAAGAAAACGTCTGCACACTGTAGCTTCTGCATTGCATTTACAGTTTTACAGTTTGGTAGAGATTCTCCCTCTAGAGTTGACAGGTTCCTCATTGCTGCTGTTAACATGTCTGTTCATCAGATGTGTCAATGTTCTGTTCAGAACTTTTGAAAAGCTAAATGTTTGTGCAGAGATGTGTTGTGGTCAAAGTAGTCTATTTTGACAAATACAGTGATGGTCTCTAAGCAGGTCTTAGTAGAACAACTGCCAACCATGGACTACATTTGGCAAAATATAACCAAATTCTGGCAAACCATATGGAAACAGCTCCGCATCAGCCTCGTTTGGGAGATCAGAAAACTGAACAGATTGCAGAGAACACAGGCATCAAGTCAGAGCTATTCTTGTTCTTTACTAATCCCGGTTCCACATTTCCTCTCTGTCATCATTAAATGTGACCTGAACTCAGTGAATTATAAACATTTATGGAAGAAGAATTACGATATTAAAATAAATGGCAGTTTTGATGTGGGCTGCACATCACATTTGTGGTTCCATCCTAGAGATATTGCTCTAGACACTAAGGTTTATGAGAGGTTTAAAAATGAAGAGCTCAGCAAAGGCAGTTTTCTTACTTGGTCGTTTCTACCCGACGTTTAGTAAAATATTTTACAAGTATGCGGGAGCATAACAAAGAACATAAGGGAAAATAAATTTGGTTCATGCATATCTTGAGCATAGTTTTCAACATAAGAACATTGTGATGGAAAACAGATAGAGAGCAAGGCAAGTTATACATAATCCTAGCTTTTCATATTTTTAAATAGCACATATAAGTGAAAACATCAATTGTAATTCATTTTCATTCTGAAAATTTCTTGCCCTTTAAATTGCACAGCAGAAATGAAAGATCATTTGAAAATGAAAAAAAAAAGTTTTTTAGTTTAATTTCTTTTTTCTTTTTCTTTTTGGCTGAGAGGCAGCAAAGAGAAGATTATAGCTTTTCTGAAATGGCTGGAAGACTGAGAAGTATTTGCAGGACACTGGAGGAAACATTAAAACTGACTCTGAAAAGTGACATGAAATGAGAAACAGAACATCAAAGTGAACCAAGCAGAACATTTAAAATGGTGCTTCTAAGCTCTGGAGTTCACTGAATAATATAATGTGGGATTAGTCCATCAACATTTAGAGAAATACCAAATGTCCTCCTTCTTTTGTTGTTGAGATATGGAGCAGCAGTTTTTACAGGTTTATAGGAGTTGTTATTTGACATTTTTGTAACCAGAGTCTGCTCACTGTGGATGTGGGGCTGTTTAGTGACAGTTTTTGTGTTTTCCGTTTTGAGTTATTTTCTGTTTCTTTGGTTTAATGTTATATAACTGTGTTCCTTTGTGCCTCCTCCTAACCATCCTTCAGTACTTTTCTAGTCATCGAGCCACACCCATCTTCACCTGCTCCACTGTCACTGCTGTAGCCACATCTCTATAGCCCCAACCCATTATTCTGTCTGTTTTCTACAGTGGCCCTGAGGTGTAAATGAGCAACATTTAAAAAAAAGAATTACATTTGAATAATGAAACAAAACACAACATTTCATAAACTGGAATCACATTTGAAAAAACTGAATTACATTTGAAAAAAACACAACACTTGAAAAAAATACAGAATTGCATTAAGCCAAAGCAGAAGTAACCGGAATCACATTTGAGAAAAAATAAATAAAATAATAACAATAATTAAAAAAAACATTTGTGAAAAACAAAAAAACAAAAACGGAATTACATAAAAAAAAAAAAAACGCAACAAAAACACAACATTTGAAAAAACAAATTACATTAAGACAAAGCAGAAGTGACTGGAAACACATCTGAAAAAACAAACGAACAAACAAACAACAACAAAAATGGAATTACATTTGAAAAAAAAAAGAATTATTTCAGAAAAAACAATCATTCAAAATTGATAAAATTTAATTTTTTTCTAATGTGATAACGTTTTTTTTTTAATGTAATTCCAGCCACTTCCGCTTTGTCTTAATGTAATTTGTTTTTTTCAAATGTTGCTGTGTTTTTTCAAATATTGCTGGGTTTTTTCAAATGCTAGTGTGTTGTTGTTTTTTTGTCAAATGTTGCTGTGTTTTTTTAAATGCAATTCTTGTTTTTCAAATGTTGTTCATTTACATCTTAGGGCCACTGTAGTTTTCACCTTCAGCAGTGCATTATTAGCTTTCATGCTACAGTCTGTTCTCCATCAGGTTTCATGTGCAGCCACCAGAGCTTTTGTAAGTTTGCCACGGCAGCATTTTTTTTTGTTTCAATAAAATCTGTATATTTTAGTTGAGCTTCTTGTGTCTGCCTGCATGGACCCTAACCTCCTGCCACAAAAATAACTCCAGCTTCAACTTCTGAGATGGTGTAGGCTGTCCAGGATTTACTCACATGTCAATGTGTTTGTCGAACCCTGTAAAATCCATGCTATTATAAGCAAGCAACAAAAACATGTCACATGCTCTGTGGTGCCCACATTTATGTTTATTTGATGGAGTTGTGCACTGAAGTGAATACATCTCCATGATCCTGTACATCTTAAGAAACATTTTTTTCTTCTAAACTGTCACCACACCAAAACACTGATAAAAAAACTGCTTTGTGGCACATGTGGTACATGAGGTGGAATGAAATTGTGTACAGTACACAGGGTCCCAGTTACATCCAACAAAAGTATAAAATTTAAAAGAAAAACATTAATAAAATCTAAGATATGAACTAAGAGAAACATTAAAAATATGCTAAGCACTAGTAGTAGAAAAACAATACGTTGAACAGCAGCATGAACATGAGTCTGTGTGAGCAGATGAGCACAAATGAACACATCAACATGAAACAGATCAGCAGCAACATGAAACAGATCAGCAGCAGCATGTGATTTTTCACAGTGATTATTCTGGTTAGATATTCATGAGTCTAACAGCCTCAGGGTAGAAGCTGTTCCTCAGTCTAGTGGTTCTACACTTAATGTCTTTAACCTCCTTCCTGAGGGGAGTGGGGCAAAAAGTGTGTGTGCTGGGTGAGTGGGGTCCTTCATGATGCAGGTGGCTCTCTTCCTGCATCTGGAGGAGTAGATATCTGTGATGGTGGGGAGACTGACTCCAACATCTTCTGTGCAGCTTTCACCACTCTCTGCAAAGCTTTTCTTTCTGCAGCTGTGCAGTCTCCATGCCACACGTTGATGCTGGAGCACAGGAGCCACTGCACACCTGTAGAAGGAGGTGAGGACTGAAATGATGTGGCTGTTAAATTAATTGAAAAAAAAAATGTAGGTGACATGTTACATATAGAGTTTTGACAGGACGAGCCAATTACAAAGCAATGTGAAAATGATTCCTGTTTTCAGTTGTTCTTTCACAGCTGAACAGAACAAGTGGACATGTCTTCTGTCTGCCAAACATCAATCTCAGATCCTTCTCCTCAGTGGTTGTGATGAAAATTTACAATTCCGCAGTTAATTTCATTCCTCTACTGCACAATTTCCCAAAACTGCTCCAGGCTCACTGCTTCTCTATGATTTCATTGCTTTTCTTTGAAACAGAAGCATTACAGACTTTATCTTGATCGCTACACAGCGGGAGAATTGCATCACTTGTACTCTCCACATTAAAGTTTAAACACTTTGTATGTTTCATTTGCCAGTTTTGTTCAACTTGTTACAGTATATTAAATAAGTTATGTCTTCTTTTCTCTGATGCCAGCAGTTAAATCTAAGAACAAGCTCTACTTGGATTTTCTTGCAAATCCATCCATCCATCCATCCATCCATCCATCCATCCATCCATCCACACATCCATCCATCCATAGGATTGAAATAGCATTTCGCTCAGTCCTTAGGTGTAACAGTAACCATTTAAACACTAAAACACTGAAACATTTAATAAACATAAGCATAAAATGAAATAATAAAAGTGTAATACTGTCCTGAGTTTTTGCATAGTAGTATAAAAGTATAAAAAGTATATTTGTAAAAATAAAATGAAGGTTCTGACATTGACATTTGTAATAAAGTGATAAACCAGCATATGAAGTTTATGTACACAGTATATGTATGAGGTAGTTGATATTGGTATAGAGGTAAAGTGGCACATGCAATAAGGCTAGTAAAAAGAATATATATCAGCAGTAGTGTAGATATAAAAAGTAGTGTAAATGTAAACAGTAGTGATAAATGTAAACAGTAGTAATAAATGTAAACAGTAGTAATAAATGTAAACAGTAGTAATAAATGTAAACAGTAGAATAAATGACGAATGTAAACAGTAGTATGACTATAGGCAGTAATGTAATACAAACATTAGTGCAAATATAAGAAGTAGTGCAAACTGAATGAGCACATGACCGAGAGTTTAGTGAATAACCCGTTTGATGACACAGAGTCCAGTGTTAAAATCTTTGTGTTGTGTGGTAATGTGTGAAAGTTTTTTGTGTTAAGGCAGTACAAGTGGGAGGGAGGCAGAGCAGGTAGAGAGTTAAGCATCCTGACTGCCTGATGAACAGAGCTGTCTCTCAGTCTGCTGGTTCGAGCCTGGAGACTCCTCAGTCTCCTCCCTGATGGCAGCAGTCTGAAGCAGCTGTGTAGTGGGTGTGTGGGATCACCTGCCATGCAGAGGGCTTTCCGAGTGAGGCGGTTGCTGTGTAAGTCCTGTAGTGAGGGGAAGGAGGTGCCGACAATCTTCTCAGCTGCTCTCACGATGCGTTGGAGGCTCTTGCGGCAGGATGCAGTACATGCACCAAACCACACCGTGATGCAGCTGGTCAGGACACTTTCTATGGCACCCCTGTAGAAGGTGCACATGATTGGAGCTCCAGCTCTTTTCAGCTTGCAGAGAAAGTATCCATCTTATCCCACATTTTCTTTTTCAGGTCTTGGGGGTCACTGGTGCCAAAGTTCAGCAGTCGTTGTGCAAGAGGAAGGGGATGCCCTGGACAGGTTACAAATCCACTTCAAATACAGATATGCATAAATGACAATTAAATAACTTCAAACTGACACAAGTAAAAATAGAAAAAAATATTGAAAATCAGCAATGAAAATCAGACATTTTCTTTCAAGTGTTTTGATGTTTCAGATGTTTAACAGGATTTGCATCATGGCTCAGAAGGCCATTTCAGAATAATTCAAGGTCTTATTCTTATTCTTTGGTGGTTTTACCTGGGTGGGTGTTTGGGATATTATCCTGTTGGAGGACCCGTGTCCTGTGACTGGGGTTGACCTTTTAGACACTACAGTACAAATAGGCTCCTAAATGCCTTGATAGTGTCACGGTTTGATGTGGGATGAGGGATGAGTCCCGTGGAGCAGACAGGTAGACTCACAGAGGCACGAGTAAATATCAAAACACTTTAATTAACAAACTCAAAATACTGACGTGGCAGTACAAACAAAACTAATACAGCTCTGACTGTGGCTGGAGTACTAACACAAAACGTGGAGCTCTAACACTGAAACATGGAGCTACTAAACATACTCACAAGACCAAGGAGCTGGGACACGACACATCAGGGAACAGGGACAAAGACCCGACACAAAACAGACTGCAGACAGAGTATTTATACACACACAGACAAGACAGGGAGTAACGACAAACACCTGGGAACAATTAACAGAACAAGGCTGACTCTGAAACGTGGGAGGTAAACCAGGGTGACAGTACTCTAGGTTGAACTAAATAATAATAAGGGGACCTAAAAACATGACTACACCAGAAATAAACATGAGGACTAAACTGGATGGGAACCTAAAGGAGATATGCAGATTGTACTAGATGGGGAACCTAAAATAAACAAGAAGACTAAACAAGTATAAACATGAAGACAAGACCAACAGAGGGAGCCATAAACATGAAGACAAGATCAACAGAGGGAGCCACCCTCACAGTACCCCCCCTCAAGGACGCCCCCTGGCGGCCCCAAAGAACACCCCACAAAAAACAGGACGGGCGGAGGGAGGAACCGCAGGGACGGTGGGCACGAGAAAACACAAGGACGAAACACAAGGACAACAAACCAAAAACCGACAGGAACAGGACCCGGGAAAAATGCTAAACATAAAAGGCTAAACCTAAAAAACCAACAAGCGCCCAAACATCGAAGCCAGGATGTCGACCTCGGGCAAGGACCCCTCAGGTGGCCGACCGGGAAACCGTCCAACACGCAGGACCCCGTCCGGTGGA
>JBBPBX010012562.1:23822-34986 GCA_038048925.1 Garcialebias charrua
GGTGTGGAGTGGTCCTCTGCATCAGGTGCAGGTGTGGAGTGGTCCTTTGTATCAGTAGCAGGTGTGGAGTGGTCCTTTGCATCAGGTGCAGGTGTGAAGTGGTCCTTTGCATCAGGTGCAGGTGTGAAGTGGTCCTTTGTATCAGGAGCAGGTGTGGAGTGGTCCTCTTCATCAGGTGTGGAGTGGTCCTCTGCATCAGGTGTGGAGTGGTCCTCTGCATCAGGAGCAGGTGTGGAGTGGTCCTCTGCATCAGGAAGGTGTGGAGTGGTCCTCTGCATCAGGAGCAGGTGTGGAGTGGTCCTCTGTATCAGGAGCAGGTGTGGAGTGGTCCTCTGTATCAGGAGCAGGTGTGGAGTGGTCCTCTGCATCAGGAGCAGGTGTGAAGTGGTCCTTTGTATCAGTAGCAGGTGTGGAGTGGTCCTCTGCATCAGGAGCAGGTGTGAAGTGGTCCTTTGTATCAGGAGCAGGTGTGGAGTGGTCCTCTGCATCAGGAGCAGGTGTGAAGTGGTCCTTTGTATCAGGAGCAGGTGTGGAGTGGTCCTCTGCATCAGGTGCAGGTGTGAAGTTGTCCTTTGTATCAGGAGCAGGTGTGAAGTGGTCCTCTGCATCAGGAGCAGGTGTGGAGTGGTCCTATGCATCAGGAGCAGGTGTGAGTGGTCCTCTGCATCAGGAGCAGGTGTGGAGTGGTCCTCTGCATCAGGTGCAGGTGTGGAGTGGTCCTCTGCATCAGGAGCAGGTGTGGAGTGGTCCTTTGCATCAGGAGCAGGTGTGGAGTGGTCCTCTGCATCAGGAGCAGGTGTGGAGTGGTCCTCTGCATCAGGAGCAGGTGTGGAGTGGTCCTTTGCATCAGGAGCAGGTGTGGAGTGGTCCTCTGTTTCAGGAGCAGGTGTGGAGTGGTCCTCTTCATCAGGTGTGGAGTGGTCCTTTGCATCAGGAGCAGGTGTGGAGTGGTCCTTTCAGGATCAGGTGTGGAGTGGTCCTCTGCATCAGGAGCAGGTGTGGAGTGGTCCTTTGCATCAGGAGCAGGTGTGGAGTGGTCCTCTGTTTCAGGAGCAGGTGTGGAGTGGTCCTCTGCATCAGGTGTGGAGTGGTCCTCTGCATCAGGAGCAGGTGTGGAGTGGTCCTCTGTTTCAGGAGCAGGTGTGGAGTGGTCCTCTTCATCAGGAGCAGGTGTGGAGTGGTCCTCTTCATCAGGTGTGGAGTGGTCCTTTGCATCAGGTGTGGAGTGGTCCTCTTCATCAGTCATCGATCTGCCAGTCAACACCTGCTGGAGGTGCCTCGCTCGAGGTACAAGCAATGGGGAGACCGGTCATTTTCTGTTGCCGGCCCAAAAGCCTGGAACAGCCTCCCCCTTGAGCTGCGTGCCACCTCCGATCCGACTCTGTTCAAAACCAAACTGAAGACCCACTTGTTCAAAAAAGCTTTCAGTGTGTAACTTTTATTATTTTGTATTTTAGTATGTAGCATCTTTATTTCAATTGCATTTTTATTTCACTTGTTCAAAAAAGCTTTCTGTGTGTAACTTTTATTACTTGTGTTATTTTAGTATGTAGCATTTTTTATTTCCATTGCCTTCTTTTATCGCTGTGGTTTCTTATTCTATTTTCATTGATCTATTGTTCCCGTTTATTCTTCTTTTTATCCTGTTAAGCACCTTGGTCAATGCAAGGCATTGTGGAAGGTGCTATACAAATAAAGTTTATTATTATTATTATTATTATTATTATCAGGTGTGGAGTGGTCCTTTGCATCAGGAGCAGGTGTGGAGTGGTCCTCTGTTTCAGGAGCAGGTGTGGAGTGGTCCTCTTCATCAGGTGTGGAGTGGTCCTTTGCATCAGGAGCAGGTGTGGAGTGGTCCTCTTCATCAAGTGTGGAGTGGTCCTTTGCATCAGGAGCAGGTGTGGAGTGGTCCTCTGTTTCAGGAGCAGGTGTGGAGTGGTCCTCTTCATCAGGTGTGGAGTGGTCCTTTTCATCAGGCAGGTGTGGAGTGGTCCTCTGCATCAGGAGCAGGTGTGGAGTGGTCCTTTGCATCAGGAGCAGGTGTGGAGTGGTCCTCTGCATCAGGAGCAGGTGTGGAGTGGTCCTCTGCATCAGGAGCAGGTGTGGAGTGGTCCTCTGCATCAGGAGCAGGTGTGGAGTGGTCCTCTGCATCAGGAGCAGGTGTGGAGTGGTCCTCTGCATCAGGAGCAGGTGTGGAGTGGTCCTCTGCATCAGGAGCAGGTGTGGAGTGGTCCTCTGCATCAGGAGCAGGTGTGGAGTGGTCCTCTGCATCAGGAGCAGGTGTGGAGTGGTCCTCTTCATCAGGTGTGGAGTGGTCCTTTGCATCAGGAGCAGGTGTGGAGTGGTCCTCTGCATCAGGAGCAGGTGTGGAGTGGTCCTCTGCATCAGGTGTGGAGTGGTCCTCTGCATCAGGAGCAGGTGTGGAGTGGTCCTCTTCATCAGGTGTGGAGTGGTCCTCTGCATCAGGAGCAGGTGTGGAGTGGTCCTCTTCATCAGGTGTGGAGTGGTCCTCTGCATCAGGAGCAGGTGTGGAGTGGTCCTCTGCATCAGGTGTGGAGTGGTCCTCTGCATCAGGAGCAGGTGTGGAGTGGTCCTTTGCATCAGGTGTGGAGTGGTCCTCTGCATCAGGAGCAGGTGTGGAGTGGTCCTCTGCATCAGGTGCAGGTGTGGAGTGGTCCTCTGCATCAGGAGCAGGTGTGGAGTGGTCCTCTGCATCAGGAGCAGGTGTGGAGTGGTCCTCTGCATCAGGAGCAGGTGTGGAGTGGTCCTCTGCATCAGGAGCAGGTGTGGAGTGGTCCTCTGCATCAGGTGTGGAGTGGTCCTCTGCATCAGGAGCAGGTGTGGAGTGGTCCTTGCATCAGGTGTGGAGTGGTCCTCTGCATCAGGAGCAGGTGTGGAGTGGTCCTTTGCATCAGGTGTGGAGTGGTCCTCTGCATCAGGAGCAGGTGTGGAGTGGTCCTTTGCATCAGGTGTGGAGTGGTCCTCTGCATCAGGAGCAGGTGTGGAGTGGTCCTCTTCAGCAGGTGTGGAGTGGTCCTCTGCATCAGGAGCAGGTGTGGAGTGGTCCTCTGCATCAGGTGTGGAGTGGTCCTCTGCATCAGGAGCAGGTGTGGAGTGGTCCTCTTCAGCAGGTGTGGAGTGGTCCTCTGCATCAGGAGCAGGTGTGGAGTGGTCCTCTGCATCAGGTGTGGAGTGGTCCTCTGCATCAGGAGCAGGTGTGGAGTGGTCCTCTGCATCAGGAGCAGGTGTGGAGTGGTCCTCTGCATCAGGAGCAGGTGTGGAGTGGTCCTCTGCATCAGGTGTGGAGTGGTCCTCTGCATCAGGAGCAGGTGTGGAGTGGTCCTCTGCATCAGGTGTGGAGTGGTCCTCTGCATCAGGAGCAGGTGTGGAGTGGTCCTTTGCATCAGGTGTGGAGTGGTCCTCTGCATCAGGAGCAGGTGTGGAGTGGTCCTCTGCATCAGGTGTGGAGTGGTCCTCTGCATCAGGAGCAGGTGTGGAGTGGTCCTCTGCATCAGGTGTGGAGTGGTCCTCTGCATCAGGAGCAGGTGTGGAGTGGTCCTCTGCATCAGGTGTGGAGTGGTCCTCTGCATCAGGAGCAGGTGTGGAGTGGTCCTCTTCATCAGGTGTGGAGTGGTCCTTTGCATCAGGAGCAGGTGTGGAGTGGTCCTCTATCATCAGGTGTGGAGTGGTCCTCTGCATCAGGAGCAGGTGTGGAGTGGTCCTCTGTATCAGGAGCAGGTGTGGAGTGGTCCTCTGTATCAGGAGCAGGTGTGGAGTGGTCCTCTGCATCAGGAGCAGGTGTGAAGTGGTCCTCTGCATCAGGAGCAGGTGTGGAGTGGTCCTCTGCATCAGGAGCAGGTGTGGAGTGGTCCTCTGCATCAGGAGCAGGTGTGGAGTGGTCCTCTGTATCAGGAGCAGGTGTGGAGTGGTCCTCTGCATCAGGAGCAGGTGTGAAGTGGTCCTCTGTATCAGGAGCAGGTGTGGAGTGGTCCTCTGCATCAGGAGCAGGTGTGGAGTGGTCCTCTGCATCAGGAGCAGGTGTGGAGTGGTCCTCTGCATCAGGAGCAGGTGTGGAGTGGTCCTCTGCATCAGGAGCAGGTGTGGAGTGGTCCTCTGCATCAGGAGCAGGTGTGGAGTGGTCCTCTGCATCAGGAGCAGGTGTGGAGTGGTCCTCTGCATCAGGAGCAGGTGTGGAGTGGTCCTCTGCATCAGGAGCAGGTGTGGAGTGGTCCTCTGCATCAGGAGCAGGTGTGGAGTGGTCCTCTGCATCAGGAGCAGGTGTGGAGTGGTCCTCTGCATCAGGAGCAGGTGTGGAGTGGTCCTCTGCATCAGGTGCAGGTGTGGAGTGGTCCTCTGCATCAGGAGCAGGTGTGGAGTGGTCCTCTGCATCAGGATGCAGGTGTGAAGTGGTCCTCTGCATCAGGAGCAGGTGTGGAGTGGTCCTCTGCATCAGGAGCAGGTGTGGAGTGGTCCTCTGCATCAGGAGCAGGTGTGGAGTGGTCCTCTGCATCAGGTGCAGGTGTGGAGTGGTCCTCTGCATCAGGAGCAGGTGTGGAGTGGTCCTCTGCATCAGGAGCAGGTGTGGAGTGGTCCTCTGCATCAGGAGCAGGTGTGGAGTGGTCCTCTGCATCAGGAGCAGGTGTGGAGTGGTCCTCTGCATCAGGAGCAGGTGTGGAGTGGTCCTCTGCATCAGGAGCAGGTGTGGAGTGGTCCTCTGCATCAGGAGCAGGTGTGGAGTGGTCCTCTGCATCAGGAGCAGGTGTGGAGTGGTCCTCTGCATCAGGAGCAGGTGTGGAGTGGTCCTCTGCATCAGGAGCAGGTGTGGAGTGGTCCTCTGCATCAGGAGCAGGTGTGGAGTGGTCCTCTGCATCAGGAGCAGGTGTGGAGTGGTCCTCTGCATCAGGAGCAGGTGTGGAGTGGTCCTCTGCATCAGGAGCAGGTGTGGAGTGGTCCTTTGCATCAGGAGCAGGTGTGGAGTGGTCCTCTGCATCAGGAGCAGGTGTGAAGTGGTCCTCTGCATCAGGAGCAGGTGTGGAGTGGTCCTCTGCATCAGGAGCAGGTGTGGAGTGGTCCTCTGCATCAGGAGCAGGTGTGGAGTGGTCCTCTGCATCAGGAGCAGGTGTGGAGTGGTCCTTTGCATCAGGAGCAGGTGTGGAGTGGTCCTCTGCATCAGGAGCAGGTGTGGAGTGGTCCTCTGCATCAGGAGCAGGTGTGGAGTGGTCCTCTGCATCAGGAGCAGGTGTGGAGTGGTCCTCTGCATCAGGAGCAGGTGTGAAGTGGTCCTCTGCATCAGGAGCAGGTGTGAAGTGGTCCTCTGCATCAGGAGCAGGTGTGGAGTGGTCCTCTGCATCAGGAGCAGGTGTGGAGTGGTCCTCTGCATCAGGAGCAGGTGTGAAGTGGTCCTTTGCATCAGGAGCAGGTGTGAAGTGGTCCTCTGCATCAGGAGCAGGTGTGGAGTGGTCCTCTGCATCAGGAGCAGGTGTGGAGTGGTCCTTTGCATCAGGAGCAGGTGTGGAGTGGTCCTCTGCATCAGGAGCAGGTGTGGAGTGGTCCTCTGCATCAGGAGCAGGTGTGGAGTGGTCCTCTGCATCAGGAGCAGGTGTGGAGTGGTCCTCTGCATCAGGAGCAGGTGTGGAGTGGTCCTCTGCATCAGGAGCAGGTGTGGAGTGGTCCTCTGCATCAGGAGCAGGTGTGAAGTGGTCCTCTGCATCAGGAGCAGGTGTGGAGTGGTCCTCTGCATCAGGAGCAGGTGTGGAGTGGTCCTCTGCATCAGGAGCAGGTGTGGAGTGGTCCTCTGCATCAGGAGCAGGTGTGGAGTGGTCCTCTGCATCAGGAGCAGGTGTGGAGTGGTCCTCTGCATCAGGTGCAGGTGTGAAGTGGTCCTCTGCATCAGGAGCAGGTGTGGAGTGGTCCTCTGCATCAGGTGCAGGTGTGAAGTGGTCCTCTGCATCAGGAGCAGGTGTGGAGTGGTCCTCTGCATCAGGTGCAGGTGTGAAGTGGTCCTCTGCATCAGGAGCAGGTGTGGAGTGGTCCTCTGCATCAGGTGCAGGTGTGAAGTGGTCCTCTGCATCAGGAGCAGGTGTGAAGTGGTCCTCTGCATCAGGAGCAGGTGTGGAGTGGTCCTCTGCATCAGGAGCAGGTGTGGAGTGGTCCTCTGCATCAGGAGCAGGTGTGGAGTGGTCCTCTGCATCAGGTGTGGAGTGGTCCTCTGCATCAGGAGCAGGTGTGGAGTGGTCCTTTGCATCAGGTGTGGAGTGGTCCTCTGCATCAGGAGCAGGTGTGGAGTGGTCCTTTGCATCAGGTGTGGAGTGGTCCTCTGCATCAGGAGCAGGTGTGGAGTGGTCCTTTGCATCAGGTGTGGAGTGGTCCTTTGCATCAGGTGTGGAGTGGTCCTTTGCATCAGGTGTGGAGTGGTCCTTTGCATCAGGTGTGGAGTGGTCCTTTGCATCAGGTGTGTAGTTGTGGCTGATTGAGATGAACGGCAGCTGTGGAGAAAGTGGGTGTGGCTGATAAACCAAACTCCCCCACATTTAAAATTATTTTGTTTCTCGTGTCAAATATTAAAACATTTGACTGAAGAGTTTCAAACAAGTCTGGTCTTTGTGTTGTGCCACAACCAGATGTTGCTGGATTGGGACACATCTGGATGACCTGCTTCTCTGTGAGGTTGCTGCTGCACTCCGAGTGCTCTCCAAACAGATTCTGCTGCTTTGTCCATGTTCTGATCCGTTCTCCTGCACCATCACATGCTCGACACGTGAGCAGCTTGAGGATATGAGCAAAGACTGTCGAGGTGTCAGGACGTCGGACCCAACAACAGACACGAGGAGCCGGGAGAACCTAGTCCAGATCCATTCAAAACAAAAGGACTTGAACTGATGAGGCACGAGGACCAGACGTGGTCTGAAGGCAACACAATGTTCTGCTGAAGCTGTGGAGGACAGAGAGACTGAACAGGCTGCTGGTGAGGAGTGGGCTGCAGCTGAGAATGATGGGAATGGAGAACAGGTGGAGGTGGGCGTGGCAGGACAGAGGAGCAGGAACTGTCTGTCCCATGTGACGGAGGTGGTGGCACGGAGGACTCCACAAAGACCAACCAAATGAAAACACAAGTAATAACATGATGATTGATTTGTACGACTCTGAGTTATCAGAATGATGAAGACACAGATCATATAAAAACTTAAATGATTTTATTTACAATCGTACACAAAGATCTTTTAGGTGGAAGAGAAGACGGGGAGAAGGTGACGTGGCAGATTGTGAAGAACTTGATTGTTGCAGGTTGTTGTTGAAATCTTACTTTGGTTGTTTTGTTTGTAGCGTTGGAGACGAGGGAGAAACCAGATCTTAGGGTTCCAGGGCGAGACGGTGATTTGATCCAGGAAGGTTTGTCACGTTGGAGAGACACGTTGGTGGTGCTCGGTGTTTGGTTTCTGCAGGAGCAGGCGTGGTCACGAGGAGGTGTCAGGACGACCGGAGGAGCAGGATCCGGTGCAGGTGTGTAAGAGTGGATGGATTCAACGATGGTCAGCAGAGGGAACGTGATTATAACAGAAAACCTGCAAGTAATGACCGTGTGTCCTGAGCTGGTTCTGCTAAAGGTTTCTTCTTCATGAGGGAGTTTTTCTTTCCACTGTCGCCTTCATGCTTGTTCAAGATGAGAGTTCTGTAATGGAGTTAAACTCAAAGCAGTCTGCTCCTCACATAAATAATATTAAATTATTATTTTATATATGAATGTTTCTGTTCAGTGTCTTCTGTTGTGACTTGGAGCTTTAGAAATAAACTGAATTAAATTGTAATCAAACTAAACACGAGTAATAATAAATAAATAAATAAATAAAAACAGAAAATAACCAACAAGAGAATAAGAACTACCAAAATGCACAGATCCCAACACAAACACAGGACTGCACCGTGACCCAGACCCGGTCCGGGCTCGACTCTCAAACAGCGTCCGGACGCAGCTCCAAGCTAAAAGATCACATGAAGCTACCACCATGAGCTTCTTGGATCACATCGCAGTCTGTGGAGGAAGAAGCACCATCAGCAGCATGAGGATGGAGGTGAACCTCCACCTTCTTCCTCCCTCGTCCTGCTGACCATGATGAGAACCAGACACGAGTCCTGCTTCAAATGATGAAGACAAACCTGAGTGACACGTCATGAAGACCCAAAAACATCAAAAACAACTATAACTTTTCTGAGCAGAGATCAAATGTGTGACTTTCTGCTGATGTTCTGGAAACGTCTTGAAACAAAGAATTTAACGTTCAGGCTCTCCATTTATTAAATTCGTATTTTTCCATTTTTCTTTATGGAAACAGACATGGAAAAATACGAATTTAATAAACGGAGAGTCTGAAGGTTAAATTATTTGTTTCAAGACGTTTCCAGAACATCAGCAGAAAGTCACACATTTGATCTCTGCTCAGAAAAGTTAGTTGTTTTTGATGAACGTCAGGGTTGGTGTTTAATTAGATCTTATTTCACTGATCTGAACATCTGATGGTCCACACCCTCCATCTTTGTTTTCTGTTCTTCCACATCTGCTGTGGAAACTTTCAGTTCGTGCAAAGAGCTCATTTTAAGTAAGAACATCATGTGAGAAGATGATGTTGGAGAAAACTTCTTCTTTCTGCTCCCTTCATTTTATCCTACTTGAAATCTTGTATCTGATGAAACTGTCTTGTATTGTTCTTTTAAAATGAATGAATAAACATCAAATCAAATCAAATCAAAACAGTAACCCAGAGACAGCAGAGCTACAGAGAGCCTCAGGCTGAGTCTCTGTGGGAGGTGGAGGTGGAGGTGGAGGTGGCGTGCAGAGGAGAAACCTCAGTCATGCAAATTACCACAACTCCTCTACCTGAATGAACCCTCACACACACACCTGCAGGATGAACCTGAAGGAACCCTCACACACCTGCAGGATGAACCTGAAGGAACATCACAGACCTGCAATATGAACCTGAAGGAACATCACAGACCTGCACCAGTTCTACACCAGTTCTGTCCTCCCTTCACTGGCTCCCCGTGCGAACTAGTCTACTTTAAAATCCTGCTGTTGACCTATAAATGTCTAAATGGCCTCGCTCCCCTCTCGGAGCTGCTGGACCCATATGTTCCCTCTCGGGCCCTGAGATCATCCGATCAGATGCTCTTGGCGGTTCCAAAAACACGACTAAAGCTCCGTGGAGATCGGGCGTTTTCAGTCATTGGCCTCAAACTCTGGAACAACCTGCCCCCCCAACATTAGACAGGCCTCCTCCCTTCACATGTTCAAATCCCTGCTAAAAACCCATATTTTCTCTCTGGCATTTCATAAGGTGTGAGCTGACTTGGTGTATATATTTTTACTGTGTTTTCATTTTAATGCTGTTCTTATACATTTTTGTTATATTTTTACTGCTGTTAATTTAATAGTTTTACCATTAGTGCGTGTTACGGTTTCTGTAATTTTTAAAATCTCTTTGATGTTGTTTGTGAAGCACCTTGATAACACTTTATCTGTTTTAACTGTGCTCTTGAAATAAAGATGACTTGACTTGACGACTTGACGTGCAGGATGAACCTGAAGGAACCCTCAAACCTCCGGCCTCTGTCACAAAAACACCTTGAACCTTCGGTTTGTTCTTCTCCCTCCAACAACTCCAGCTCTGCAGATCCACACTCGTGCTCTTTTCTTCTTTCAAAGAGGAAACTTTAAAAAAACAACAATTAAAATCCTGTTTTTGGAGTTTCCAGATGAATCAGGCCTCGGAGCAGAGCGACTCATCAGAGGTCAGCTGGTCCACGAGCTGACGCAGCGTGGTGGAGGCGGTCTTCATCTGCGTGTGTGTGTGGTCATCCAGGAAGCTGGAGAAAAGGGGGATGTCCAGCACAGAGGCACGTGCACACGCACAACACAACATCTGGTTCCAATAGAACAGAGTTCATGTTTCCATTCTTTCCTAACATCCAGCTGCTTCTGGATTTCTTCTTCAACGACATTAAAATCCAAATCAGAGCAGAGAACTTCCTCTTCCTCTTCCTGTGACTCAAACTTCGACCCAGGCCCGAGTTAAGTTGAGCTAAACCCACGCTGAACTTTTCCTCGACAGTTGTGAAAACGGTTCTTCTCAGAGAAACTGTTAAAGGGAGTCTGGTGGGATTCATCTAAACCTTCTGGTCCTTTCACTTGAGGGACACTCGTGACTTTCAACACATTCTCTTCAGCTGATTCTGTACGAAACAGCCGAAATCAACAGATCTTAGCTCCTTTTGTGAAACAGAACTATTGAAACGTCCACAGTGCTCAGTGGCGCTTTACAGTTTTTATTGTTTTAAATCAAACTGTTCTGAATTTGTTGTGCTGTTTGTCATGAGCAGGGGCCTGCAACCTGTGGCTCCAGAGCCACATGCGGCTCTTTGGTCCCTCTGCAGCGGCTCTTTCAAACTTTGACCAGAACTGACATGAAACTGAAATTTATTGGCTGTTATAAAAACAACAAAAAGGCTTTATAGTTTCATATTTCAGTTTTTTTTCTCTCCCTTTGGTCATTTCTTTTGCTAATGTGTGAATACTAGAACTAATGCAAAAAGCACAACATATTCATTTTAACTTCATGCTTTATTGCTATACTTAATTATTTTGTCCACAATTTAAAAAAAATCACAGGTCTGCATAGTTTTTTTAATATAATTGGTAAAAATTTAAAAAAATGTCCCCTCTTTTTACAAGAATCTGTTTTTTTGTTTTTTTGTTTTAACATAATTGAATGTTTAATATATATATATATAATTAGATAGTTTTAGCTTTTTAATGTGTGGCCCCTACTGGTCCCAAAAAAACCCTCCAACAAAGCGGCCCATGCGCACCAATTAATAACCACAGTTGTAGCGGCTCTGGACACGTATAATTTAGTGAACGAAGTCTTTCATCCTAAAGACTTCATCTGAGGCCTGATACCAAATAGCACTGCCTGCTGTGGAATATTCCCAGAAATTTGCTTTACCTGTGCAAAAAGGAGGATTATCCGTCCAGAACCATGGACCGCTGGCCTGATGGTCAATAGAGGATGACACGGGAGTGGATTTTCACCCCTGTCCTGTTCTGATCCCACAGAAAAAAATCCAGTCCCACTCCTGGTAACATGACTCCTGCTCCCATTCAGAATGA
>JBBPBX010012562.1:35022-46138 GCA_038048925.1 Garcialebias charrua
TTTAGTCTTTAGAAAATACATTGAACTTGATGGAATCTCCCACCCATTCCTTTTTATATTACTTTGTGTTTAACACATTGCAAGTCTGGTATTCCAGAGTGAAGGCTTATTGAAAGAAAACTGCAAAATGACGGCACCTGTCCAAAGTTTATTTTATTTTTTGTCCTATTTGTTGGTTCCCACTCCTGTCTGGTCTGCAGTTAACTTCTCATCCTGTCCCATCCCAATCATGTGGTTATAATAAAGTTGACTCCTGTCCTGCTGGAATCCCGTGACCCACAGGACTCCTGAAAAACTGTCATCCTCTAATGGCCGACAACTGCTCGCAGAAACAGCCTGAGGACACCGAGGCCAAAAAGGTTCAGAAAAAAGATTTGAAAGCTCAATCATCCAGGTAAATAAATCATCTGCTTCCGATGTTATCATCCATTAAATGGCTGTTATTAGTTGTTATTTCCATACATAGCATTCAGACTGCCCCTCCTCTACCTCCTAGTATGTTTTCAAGGTGCATTATTAATAGTAATAATACAAGCACGTGGTTAAGCTAAGAGTCAAGGGTCTGGGGGTTAAGTTTAGGGTCAGTGGTCTGGGTCAGGTGTAAGGTTAGATTTAGGAAAAGTGTTACAGTATATAAAGCTTACAATACACTTATCGTTTTACATGTGAGCCATGATTCATATTATCAACCATAAAAACATAACTTTAAACTTACTAGGAGGTAGGAGGGAACAGTCTGAACGCTACCTATGGGGATGACAACAACTAATTACGTCCATTTAATGCACTGATAACATCCGAAGCAGCTGGATAAATCACAAAAAAGTTAAACCATGTCATCTGATGACATGACTGATGACTGACGGTCCTTCATTTTGCAATGCAAGGTCCGTTTCTGGGAATTCCACAGCAGGCTGGTTTGAAACACGTCAACGAGGTGATATTTATATGACAAATCCAGTTGGCAGGCCTCAGACTGAAGAGGTCTTCCAGGTGGAAGATGAATTTTTTTTTCCAAAAAAGAATCGGTCCAGATGACATGATTTAACATTTTTGTGGTTTATGTACCTGGAAGATTGAGCTTTCAAACCTTTTAACTTTCTGCTTTCTTTTGATCAGTAGGCGTTAATAAGATGATGTTCGGAGCGAGGGAGGGGGTCGTAGGTCGGCCTTCAGCTCAGAGGAAAACTCCATGTGACGCTTTTTAAATCATTCTTGACTTCACATGATCTCTAGGTCATCCAGAATCATAAATCAATTAAATTAAATTAAATTAAGTTTATTGATAAAGCTCCAAGTCCCAACAGAAGTCGTCTCAGGACACTGAACAGAAACATTCATATTTAAAAATAATAATTTAACATTATTTATGTGAGGAGCAGACTGCTTTGAGTTTAACTCCATCACAGAACTCTCATCTTGAACAAGCATGAAGGCGACAGTGGAAAGAAAAACTCCCTCATGAGAAAGAAACCTTTAGCAGAACCAGCTCAGGACAAGCGGCCATCTGCTTCGACCGGCTGCATTTGGTAGGAACAGATACACAATGGCAGGTCAAGAATCACACGTTAAGATAGAAATAGTATCAAATGAAAACTATTCAATTTTAACAATTTAAGAAATTAGGTCAGTTTGTCCTCTAGTAGTCTAAGTCTATAGCAGCAGAACAAGACAACCCTAACTATAGGATTTATGAAAAAGTAAAGTGTTAATCCCAGTCTTCAAACTGGACAATGTGTCAGCCTCATGGACAGAAACTGGAAGTTGGTTCCACAAGAGAGGAGCCTGACAACTGAAAGATCTTCCTCCATTCTGCTGCTGGAAACTCTAGGAACCACAAGTAAACCTGCAGTCTGAGAGTGAAGTGCTCTGTTAGTAAAATATGGAACAATAAGATCTGTAATATAAGATGGAGCTAGGTTGTTGAGAGCTTTGTAGGTTAGAAGTAAGAAATCCAATAATAATAATAATAATAATAATAATAATAATAATAATAATAATAATAATAATAATAATCATGATGATAATGATAATAACAACATTATTAATAATAATAATAAAAATTATAATGATAAATTAAAAAGCCTAAGTTGTTGTTTATTTTATTATACAAATTTTCTTCTTTCTACACCTTTTCATTTAATGTTTTTTTTTCTTCTTTTAGATGAATTTGTTTTGGGGCAGCACGGTGGTGCAACCAACGGGTAGAGCTGTTGCCTCTCAGCGAGAAGGTCGCCGGTTCAAATCCCAGTCCGGGGCCTTCCTGGGTGGAGTTTGCATGTTCAAAGTCAAAGTCAAAGTCAACTTTATTGTCAGAACTGCAATATGTACAGGACATACACAGGATTGAAATTGCATTTCTCTCTCAGTCCCTCGGTGCAACAGTAACCATTTAAACACTAAACAATTAATAAACAAGCATAAAATGAAATAATAAAAGTTTAGTACTGTCCTGAGTTTTTTGCATAGTAGTTTTTCATAGTAGTATAAAAGTATAAAAAGTTTCACCAACACCAAAAACACCAACATTTAATAAACATAATCATAAAATGAAATAGAGTGTAATACTGTCCCGAAGTATAAAGTATAAAAAGTATATCTATAAAATAAATGAAGGTTCTGGCATTTGACATTTGTAAAGAGTGACAAAGCAGCATATGAGGTTAATGTACACAGTATATGTATGAGGTAGTTGATATTGGTATAGAAACAAAGTGGCATTATGCAATAAGGCTAGTAAAAAGAATATATACTGTATATCAGCAGTAGTGTAGATATAAAAAGTCTAGATGTAAACAGTAGTAATAAATGTAAACAGTAGTAATAAATGTAAACAGTAGTAATAAATGTCAACAGTAAATGTAAACAGTAGTATGACTATAGGCAGTAATGTAATACAAACATTAGTGCAAATATGAGAAGTAGTGCAAACTGAATGAGCACATGACCGAGAGTTTAGTGAATAACCCGTTTGATGACACAGAGTCCAGTGTTAAAATCTTTGTGTTGAGTGATAATGTGTGAGAAAGTTTTTTGTGTTCTCTCCGTGATGCGTGGGTTTTCTCCCACAGACCAAAAACATGCATGTTAGACTGATGGTAACTCTAAATTGTCTCTAGGTGTGAGTGAGAGTGAATGGTTGTTTGTCTCTATGTGTCCCTGTGATGGACTGGAGACATGTCCAGGGTGTCCCCCACCCCTCGCACAATGATTGCTGGACATGGGCCCCGGTGACCCCCATGAACCAAAATGGAAGAAGTGGGTAAAAGATAATGGATGGATGGATTTGTTTTGGTTGTTTCTTTTAAATGAATGAATGAACAAACAACTAATTAAAAATAAATGTAATGACTCAATAATGTTAATGTGAGTAAAGTTTGGGTCCACGGCGTGAACATGTTTAGAACAGAGTTAGTGTTGAACTTCTTGAACTTAATCTTCTCCTGGTGTTGGACGTCTGGTGGTTTGAGGGCAGGAACATCTCGAGGTGCTTCCTCGGAGCAGAACCTCAGAACATCTGAAGGTTGGACTCTGTTAAACGCAGCAGATGAGCCGGCAGGACGTCGTTCATGTTGAATTTACGTAACTTTCTGCACAAACATCCTGAAATATGCACTAACTGCAGAGTAGTGCACGTTTTTATTTAGTAGAACAGCTTCAGCAGTTGAACATTGACCTCAGTTGACAAAAACCCGTGGTTTAGTAAAAATAAAGGATTAAAAGTGTTTATTTCCTGAACCTCTGGTGATATCTTTTAGTTTCTTGTTCCCTCTGTGGGTCTGATTTACACACAACGCCTGCACCGAGGCCGGAAACAGCCAGTGGAAATTCCCTCGGCTGCATCCTGCAGAACATCAGCTGAAGGAGGATTTCCACCCACGTGGTGCATGCAGCAAGGCATCCTGGGAAATGTGCAAATTAGAATGAGAGAGGATCCACTGCTGATTTAACTTCAGACCTTCTGTGCGTGCGTGCAGATTTCTGAGTTTAAAGTTTTACTCGGACCTTTAGGGTCATGATGGGTCAGAAGAAGGAGTGTCAGGTTCTGGTTCAGCTCTTGGATGAACTCAAGAACTGAAAGTGAGAGAACAGAAAGACAGATGTGGAGAACCCTGGATCAGGACCACGTTAAAGGACTACAGGAATCTGGACCATTAGAAGGAATCTGGACCCAGAATGTCCAGAAGTCCAAACTTCAGCCAGACAGGAAGTGGTGAACTGTCAGTAAAATTCAGAACCAGGAGGAGAACACGGAGAACCGAGGAGGATCTGATGAGGATCACAGGAGGTGATGAATGAGGAGGAACAGGTGGACAGCCACAAAAACAAGGATCATAAATTATTCTTGTAAAGATTCAAGAAGATTCTGACGGACTTCATCTCTTCAGCTGGAAACCATTTCTAATCTGACAAAGAAGAAGGAGGTCAGCTGTCAAAGAGAAAATGATTTGTTCAGACCTGCCGGGTGGAACCAATCAACAAACAAACAAACAAACAAACAAACAAACAAACAAACAAACAAACAAAAGGCCCAACTGAGTTTATTTAAAGGTGTTTCCAGGCTGAAACTCAGACGATGCATGAATCAGAAGCAACACTTTCCTCCTGAACGTCTGTTGAAGGAGATCAAATTTATTTTTCCCACTTCAGGAGGAACGTTTACATCTTCAGACTAAATGTATTTTTATTATTTTGCATTTTATAATCTTTATGTATTTTATATTTCAATTTGTCGCTGATAATGTTTGATCTGTATTACACTGTATTGGTTTGTTAAGTGTCCTTGGGTGTCCTGAAAGGCGCTTTTAAATAAAATTATTATTATTATTATTATTATTATTATTATTATTATTTAATTCAAGTCCAACAGCAAAACGTGCACGTATTAAAATTAAACACTTACAGACTTTAGACCACAAGGCGACAGAAAAGGAGATTCCTTGATGCTGACTTCCTGTCAGAGGTTTAAATACATCTGATCAACAATAAATTTTATTTTTATTACATAAACAAACGTTGGAGCGATTGATTGATTGATTTTTGCTCCTGTTGGTAACAAGTTGATTCTTGAAGATGTGTTAATGTCCAAGTTGTATTTTTCTTTTACTTCTTTCACATCCTGCAGAAATGCTGAGCAAAGTTGGTCCACAGTCACTCGTTTTTAGCTGCACATTTTATTGTATGATGTAGCATCGCCCCCTGCTGGAGGTTTTAAAGAATAACAGCTGAAAAATGTTTATGGATTTAAAAAAAAAAGGTTTGTTACTCAATCATCCATGTCGTCTCTCACTTAAAGAAACTGGTCCAGATGACACGATTTAACTTTTTTTTGTTATTTATGGTTAGTTTAACTAAAATTCTGTTTTTTTTTTTTAAGTTTTTGATTAAAGTTTGATTTGGTCAAAATAATATTTGGAAAAGTTTACTTTGATGGAAGTTCTGCAGTTCTTCACCTGAGCCCAAATCAGGATTATTCTGAGGTCAAACGTAGCTGGTCTTATTAGGACTAGTTAAGGATAAGAGTAGCAAAAGTCAGAGTCAGAGAGTCTTTATTGTCATTTGCACCGCATGTGGTAGATGTGATGAAACGAGATTATGTACACAGGGTCCCAGTTACATCCAACAACAAAATGTAAGAGAAAAACAGTAATAACATCTAGGATATAACTAAGAAAAACATCAACTAGAAATACACTAAGCACTAATGTAATAGAAAAACATCATTACAAACAGCAGCACGAACATGAGTCTGTATGAGCAGATGGTCACAGATGAACACAGCAACAAGAAACCAGATCAGCATCAGCATGATGTGATATTTTGCAGTGATTATTCTTATTATTTATTCATGAGTCTAACAGCCTCAGGGTAGAAGCTGTTCCTCAGTCTAGTGGTTCTACATTTGATGCTCCTCAACCTCCGTCCTGAGGGGAGTGGGGCAAAGAGTGTGTGTGCTGGGTGAGTGTGGTCCTTCATGATGCAGGTGGCTCTCTTCCTGCATCTGGAGGTGTAAATGTCTGTGATGGTGGGGAGACTGACTCCAACATCTTCTGTGCAGCCTTCACCACTCTCTGTAAAGCTTTTCTTTCTGCAGCTGTGCAGCCTCCATGCCACACGTTGATGCTGGAGCACAGGATGCTCTCCACTGCACACCTGTAGAAGGAGGTGAGAACTGGGCTGCTCAGACCAGCTCGTCTCAGCCGTCTGAGGAAGTAGAGTCTCTGATGACCTTTCTTGATCAGGCTGGTGGTGTTGTTGCTCCAGCTGAGGTTATCATTCATGTGTACACCCAAGTACTTGTAGCTGGAGACCACTTCCACCGCAGATCCTCTTATGTTCAGTGGGGTGGGTGTGTTTGTTCCTTCTGAAGTCCACAATCATCTCCTTTGTCTTCTTCACATTCATGTGAAGGTTATTCTCTTTGCACCAGCTCTCCAGGTGTTCCACCTCCTGCCTGTAGCTGGACTCATCATTGTTTGTGATGCATCCCACCACCGCTGTATCATCTGCAAACTTTACAATATGACAGCCTGGATGTGTGGCTGTACAATCATATGTGAGCAGAGTGAACAGGAGAGGGCTCAACACACATCCTTGAGGAGAGCCAGTGCTGAGGGTAATGGTGGAGGAGGAGAAGTTGTGGATCTTCACGGACTGTGGTCTGTTTGTTAAGAAGTCTAGTACCCAGTTACAAATGGAGGGGCTTAGTCCAAGTGTGAATAGTTTGTCTATCAGGGTTTGGGGGATCATGGTGTTGAAGCAGATGTGAAGTCCACAAAGAGCAGACGGACGTATGAGTCCTTCTGATCCAGGTGGGTGAGAGCAGTGTGGACCACAGAGGAGATTGTGTCCTCTATTTATCGGTTCTTCTCACGGTATGCATACTGATGAGGGTCCTCGTTGATGTTGATGGAAGTTTTGATGTGAGTCATGACCAGTTTTTAGAAGCATTTAGCGACTATCAGGGTGAGGGCCACTGGCTGATTCATTCAGACCAGTCACTGTGGAGCTTTTTGGGACTGGGATGACGGTGGTGGTCTTCAGGCAGGTGGGAACTGTCTCCAGGGCAAGTGAGGTGTTAAAGATGTCAGCCAGCACCTCACAGAGCTGGTCAGCACATTATTTTAACACTTTCCCGGGAATGTTGTCCGGTTAGGCTAAAAGAAAAATGTACCAAAAGCTAAAATGTGGGCTAAAAGCCAAAAATAGCTAAAAGCTGTCTAAAAGCATCAGTGGTAGCTACAAAAGGCTGAATAAATTTTAAAATAACAAAAGGTGGGTTAAAAGCTAAAAGCAGTACATGAGAGGACAAATGACGCACATTCTGCGATGTCTTTAAAGGCATCGTCTCCTAGCAACAACTTCACCTTAGATACGTTCCTTCTGTTCTTATAGTTAAAAAATAACTGTTAAAATTTGCACAGGAAAATTAAAAACACTTATACAAACAAGAGAAGGAGCCGACAGTCATGGCGGACGAGGACAAAGAGAGGTGTTTGTTTCTGACTCAGGTTCGATTTCTGGATGAGCAGCTGGAGAGGTGAGAGTCAGAAAAGATCTGCTTTGGTTTTAGCTGCTTGGCTCTGAGGAAGAAACCAAAGTTAGCATTAGCTTTCGGTGTTGCTATGGTGACGCTACCTTGAACAGGCCAAAATGCTTAGAATGACTCTCAACTACCATGTCCAACTTTAACTCACATATCTGTAAAAGTAACTTTACCTTTGAGTTGTAACTGAAGTAATAATATGTCATTTAGCTGGGGCGGCCATATTGACATGGTTTGACTCCTGTGATCAATACTTTTTTTTACAGAAGTATAAGGTTAGCGTTAGCTGTTTTTTAAATTCTGCATGTTGGGGTTTGTTCCAGATCTCAGCTTCGATGTGATGAATTGAAGCAGCAGAACAAAGACATGGTCACCAAGCTCGGAGCTCTGCGGGACGACACGAGAGACATCCTGAAATACCTGCAGTATGCTTTAAGAGAACTGGAGAGAGAAAAGGAGGAGCTGCCGGAGCGTTTGGAGCAGCAGCGGCAGGCTAACGGGCCGGAGAAGAAAGATGTAGAGCAGCAGGTGGACGAGGAGGAACAGAAGATGTTAGAGCTGGCGGGTCGACTCTGCTCAGAGGTCACACTGCAGGGTGAGGAGGTGGATAGATGTAGGTCAGAGGTCATACTGCAGGGTGAGGAGGTGGATAGATGTAGGTCAGAGGTCATACTGCAGGGTGAGGAGGTGGATAGATGTAGGTCAGAGGTCATACTGCAGGGTGAGGAGGTGGATAGATGTAGGTCAGAGGTCATACTGCAGGGTGAGGAGGTGGATAGATGTAGGTCAGAGGTCATACTGCAGGGTGAGGAGGTGGATAGATGTAGGTCAGAGGTCATACTGCAGGGTGAGGAGGTGGATAGATGTAGGTCAGAGGTCATACTGCAGGGTGAGGAGGTGGATAGATGTAGGTCAGAGGTCATACTGCAGGGTGAGGAGGTGGATAGATGTAGGTCAGAGGTCATACTGCAGGGTGAGGAGGTGGATAGATGTAGGTCAGAGGTCATACTGCAGGGTGAGGAGGTGGATAGATGTAGGTCAGAGGTCATTCTGCAGGGTGAGGAGGTGGATAGATGTAGGTCAGAGGTCATACTGCAGGGTGAGGAGGTGGATAGATGTAGGTCAGAGGTCATACTGCAGGGTGAGGAGGTGGATAGATGTAGGTCAGAGGTCATACTGCAGGGTGAGGAGGTGGATAGATGTAGGTCAGAGGTCATACTGCAGGGTGAGGAGGTGGATAGATGTAGGTCAGAGGTCATACTGCAGGGTGAGGAGGTGGATAGATGTAGGTCAGAGGTCATACTGCAGGGTGAGGAGGTGGATAGATGTAGGTCAAAGGTCACACTGCATGGGTGAGGAAGTGGATAGATGTAGGTCAGAGGTCACACTGCAGGATGAGGAGGTGGATAGATGTAGGTCAGAGGTCACACTGCAGGATGAGGAGGTGGATAGATGTAGGTCAAAGGTCACACTGCAGGATGAGGAGGTGGATGGATGTAGGTCAGAGGTCACACTGCAGGGTGAGGAAGTGGATAGATGTAGGTCAGAGGTCACACTGCAGGATGAGGAGGTGGATGGATGTAGGTCAGAGGTCACACTGCAGGGTGAGGAAGTGGATAGATGTAGGTCAGAGGTCACACTGCAGGATGAGGAGGTGGATGGATGTAGGTCAGAGGTCACACTGCAGGGTGAGGAAGTGGATAGATGTAGGTCAGAGGTCACACTGCAGGATGAGGAGGTGGATGGATGTAGGTCAGAGGTCACACTGCATGGTGAGGAAGTGGATAGATGTAGGTCAGAGGTCACACTGCAGGATGAGGAGGTGGATAGATGTAGGTCAGAGGTCACACTGCAGGATGAGGAGGTGGATAGATGTAGGTCAGAGGTCACACTGCAGGATGAGGAGGTGGATAGATGTAGGTCAGAGGTCACACTGCAGGATGAGGAGGTGGATGGATGTAGGTCAGAGGTCACACTGCATGGTGAGGAAGTGGATAGATGTAGGTCAGAGGTCACACTGCAGGATGAGGAGGTGGATAGATGTAGGTCAGAGATCACACTGCAGGGTGAGGAGGTGGATAGATGTAGGTCAAAGGTCACACTGCATGGTGAGGAAGTGGATAGATGTAGGTCAGAGGTCACACGGCAGGATGAGGAGGTGGATAGATGCAGGTCAGAGGTCATACTGCAGGGTGAGGAGGTGGATAAATGTAGGTCAGAGGTCACACTGCAGGGTGAGGAGGTGGATAGATATAGGTCAGAGGTCACACTGCAGGGTGAGGAGGCAGATAGATATAGGTCAGAGGTCCCTGCAAGGTGAGGAGGTGGGTAGATGCAGGTCAGAGGTCATACTGCAGGGTGAGGAGGTGGATAAATGTAGGTCAGAGGTCACACTGCAGGGTGAGGAGGTGGATAGATATAGGTCAGAGGTCACACTGCAGGGTGAGGAGGCGGATAGATATAGTTCAGAGGTCACACTGCAGGGAGGAGGCAGATAGATATAGGTCAGAGGTCACTGCAAGTTGAGGAGGCAGATAGATGCAGGTCAGAGGTCACACTGCAGGTTGAGGAGGCGGACAGGTGTAGGTCAGAGGTCACACTGCAGGGTGAGGAGGCGGATAGATACAGGTCAGAGGTCACACTGCAGGGTGAGGAGGCGGATAGATGCAGGTCAGAGGTCACACTGCAGGGGGAGGAGGTGGATAGATGCAGGTCAGGGGTCACACTGCAGGGTGAGGAGGTGGATAAATGCAGGTCAGAGGTCACTGCAAGGTGAGGAGGTGGATAGATGCAGGTCAGAGGTCACACTGCAGGATGAGGAGGCGGATAGTTGTAGGTCAGAGGTCACACTGCAGGGTGAGGAGGCGGATAGATGCAGGTCAGAGGAGATGGATAAATGTAGGTCAAAGGTCACACTGCAGGCCGAGGAGGTGGATGTATGTAGGTCAGAGGAGATGGATAAATGTAGGTCAAAGGTCACATTGCAGTCTGAGGAGGTGGATAGATGCAGGTCAGAGGTCACACTGCAGGGTGAGGAGGTGGATAGATGCAGGTCAGAGGTCACACTGCAGGGTGAGGAGGTGAATAGATGCAGGTCAGAGGTCACACTGCAGGGTGAGGAGGTGGATAGATGCAGGTCAGAGGAGATGGATAAATGTAGGTCAGAGGTCACACTGCAGGGTGATGAGGTGGATAAATGTAGGTCAGAGGTCACACTGCAGGGTGAGGAGGTGGATAGATGCAGGTCAAAGGTCACACTGCAGGGTGAGGAGGCAGATAGATATAGGTCAGAGGTCACACTGCAGGGAGGAGGCGGATAGATATAGGTCAGAGGTCACTGCAAGGTGAGGAGGCGGATAGATGTAGGTCAGAGGTCACACTGCAGGGTGAGGAGGTGGACAGGTGTAGGTCAGAGGTCACACTGCAGGGTGAGGAGGCGGTTAGAAGCAGGTCAGAGGTCACACTGCAGGGTGAGGAGGTGGATAGATGCAGGTCAGAGGTCACACTGCAGGGTGAGGAGGCGGATAGAAGCAGGTCAGAGGTCACACTGCAGGGTGAGGAGGTGGATAG
>JBBPBX010012563.1:0-18581 GCA_038048925.1 Garcialebias charrua
ATGAGCTTGTGTTCAACTGACCTCGGAGTTTCTAAAGTATCTGAACTGGCTACGTTGATAACTCGCCTTATCGAAAAGGAGTATTTCTCACTCTCGTTCCCATGAAGATAACAACATAAGAACCCTTTGTTTGTTCAAACTGACATTCCTTTCCAGGAGATGGATAGTCGAAACAGCGACCACTGTGTTTAAACATAGCATGTTTTAAGTTTGATTCAAAATACAGGTAGTCCTCGAGTTACGACGGAGTTCCGTTCCTACGCTCCGTCGTATCTCAAATTTCAACTAACTCGAAACATATGTCCAAACTGCAACTTATACATACAGAACTGTATTTTACCAAGCACGTAGTCTATCCTAACACAGTACCCTACATCATTATCAAAAAACACATACATTTGAGAGCCATAATGAAAGGAAAAAGAGTTACGGTAATTTCCTACTCTGGACTGCTGATGAAGCCATTTCCTCGTTCCTCCCTCCCTCCACCGGATTCTCCATTCGTTTACGTTGTAAAACCGCCGTCCATAAAACAGCTACTTTTCTACAGCTGCTGCGTGTCCAGCTTGGTCCAACAAGTTTTGTTTTGTTTTCTGAATGTCCAGAGGACCAGACTTAGCTTTTTAGAGAGTACCGGTACAGGCAGCTGTAGCCTCCGCAGCTACTGCAGCTAAACCGGAAACTGCCGGAAACCGCTTCAAAATAAAAAAATTCAAAATATACAGTATATATATCTGTATATTTTTTTTATTTATGGAGATGCGTGTCGTAACCCTGAAACAACTCGAGGCCGTCATAACCCGAGGACTACCTGTATGTCATATGCTGAATGTTTATTCATGATAATCTTTCTTTAAGACAATACATTTGTCTTATTTTCTCTTTTAAAAGGAAAACTCTTAAAGCAGAAACAGGATGTTAGATTTATAAAAACAAGCCAAAAGTTCTCATCTGTTTCTGCCCACACACACAGTAAGTTTAATGTTTAGAGAGAAACTTTTGGAGGAAACACTCACACTTTGGAGACGCTCCGAAGCCTACACTTCTCTGGACTTCAGAAAAACTCCAGAGACTCGCACCTCAGAGAGGAGGGAAGATCCTTTCTGCAGACGTCTCCTGACGGGACGGAAAAATACAGAACCAGGCACCAGAACCAGAACCGGACTGGCTTTGACCTGAGAGCTGTCTGCCAGCTAACCAGAGGAGTGGTAACTCCCAGCTGACTTCCAGAGCCAGTGGCCGGACCTTCGTCCCTCCAGTCGATGACAGGTGGACTTTGAGGAAACTTCAACCTCTCAGTCACCAGAACATCTCAGACCTTGCTGGTATCATTTAGCAGCTGTCGGAACCATTCCTGATCATCTACATCCTGGTGGAACAGAGACTTTCAATGTCGTTCTGGTGACCCTACATCACAACTTATCAGACAAACTATCGCTCACCTTAGACACAATTTTGACCCTACATCACAACACAGTAAGTGCACATTAAACTTAAACAGAGTTCAGCTTACCTTGTAGACACAAAACAGTCCTAAGTCTGCTTTTTTGTTTCCTCATCAATTAGACATTTGATTCAACATCATTGTCATGCATGATTTTCACCAGATCACAGATTATTATTTTAGATTATTATTTTTATAATAAAATGCATAAAAATCAACTGAATTTGTGATTATTTTTGGTATATCTGTGTGTATTAACTGATTAGTAATGCCCTTTAAACACGAGAAAATAACTCACGTTCAAGTTATATTATTTTGGGGTAAATAGAGACTGATTTTTCCTCTCCAACAGAGGTGGTGCCCACACACGAGGTTATTTGCATAATAATGCGTATTTTATGAGCTTAACTCATAACTGATCATTAACAATATATTTACAGCCCCATTTCCTCTACAAGAACAACAATCATATAAAAGACAAACAGATTAAATAAATAAATAAACAAAACAAAGCAATTATTAAAGCTGTTTTTAATTTTTGTTTCTTTTCATTCAACATTTATTTAAACAGGTTAGTCTCATTGAGCCTAGATGACTCATTTACAAGAGAAACATAAATTCAAACTTTAAATGTAATTAATATATGGTAGAAAACTGTATTTTTACTTTAGCACTGAGTATATTTCTGTACTGAGACAAAGTAAAACAAAATAACACTTTAAACACATTTTTTTATATTATTTTAAAGGGCGGTTCCTCGCTGCAATGCGAATGCTTTCCCTGTTCAAAATATCCAATGGTTTTGTTCCTCAGCAGAGCCCACGCCTCCAGCAAGAATCGTTTTAAAATGGAAAAAGTCCAGACCCTTGTCTGAAGCGAAGTGAAGGACAGGGTGTGGTTTTAACCAGGCTAGTAAATTACTTCATTTCAGTCTCTAACATCAGATAAATGTCTTTAAATAGTTTTCATTTTGTTTAAATATTAAAAAAAAAAACATTTTATTATTACACTCCATTTCATCCCCTGAACCTGCAGAAAGATGCAGCTAATGTTGGAAGTATTTCAGCTGATTGATGAGGAACTTGGCGCCACCCTGTGGTTACCCAGCAGAATATTGTTAAATCTGACCTCAGATCATATGTTTTAAAAATAACATCAAAACTGTAATAACATAAGTAATTGTTACTTATTTAACCTTTTCTTTTTAATCAGCTAAAGCTAATTTTCCATCATTTAATTTTGAGACATTGTATTTTTTTCCAGTAACAAACACATTTAATTAGTTTCTGTTATAAATTTGAAATGTTCGGAGAAGAGAAAAATGTGAATTTATATGTTTGTTTTTTTACAGGAACGTCATACATCGAACTGGTAACATGTAAGTTTTTTTTTTTTATTTTCATTTATTATTTATCGGTATTCATTTTATAAAAAAAGAACACACAACAAACACATGTTTCTTGTATAAAAAGAAAATATAAAATGAAAGGCGGCAGAAGAAGAAAATATCTTATTATGTCTGCCCCTTTTTAAAATAAAAAATTCACGTCATCTTCTGATTATCTTTTTAACAAATCTGTAAATGAGCAGAAAGGGACCGATGACTCGACCCTGAGGTTCGCCTTGATTCAGCTGGACCACTAAAGATGTGAAATTATTAAACATTATTAATATTAGAGTTGATAATTATAAAACATGACAGAATATAAATGATAAAACTATAGCGAAGGCAGCTGCTTGATAAGAAGCACAATCGGAGCATCTACTCAATTGTTTATATATAATTTTTCATTCAAGCTTTATTTATACAGGTTAGCCTCATTGAGCCACGAGGACTCATTTACAAGAGAGACATGTAACCTTTGAATTATCACCTTTTAATTCTCATTTTTTATTATATTATTTTTATTTGTAAATAGCTTAATCCCAATAATCTGTTTATAATTTGATTAACAGGTAATGACAAATTAAGTTTATCAGTCAGTTTTATTTTATTTAGACACTAAACTCACAAAACTTCTTTGTTCTGAAAAAACTGGTTTATTTTCTAAAAGAAAATATTTAAAAAAAACTATCTAAATCAAAACAGTTTTGCACCTTGGTAATTATAAAACAAAGGATCATTTAGATGAAACAGCTTAACAGTTGTCTACTAATTAGTTGACGGGGTAAAAAAAAACATGTCTTTAGTAACAAATAAATAATATTCATTATTAGTGAACACCGGATTAAACCGATCATTCAAGATGGCTGCACAGCTGTTCACCCGTCACAACCTAAACTCGTCAGAAAAAGGTGGACTGTCCTCCTCAGGGTGAGGTTCTGCCTCAAGTGGAGGAGATGAAGTATATCTGGTTTTTGTTCTCAGTGAGGAATGGAATGTGAGCTCAGCAGAGGGACCGGTGCAGCTTCTGCAGTATTGTGGTCTCTGCTGGTCCATTATGGTGAAGAGGGCGCGGAGCTGCAAGGAGATGCTCTCTGTTTACTGTTGGTCTGCGTTCATACCCTCACCTGTGGTCTTGAACTCTGGGTAGAGACTGAAAGAGTCCAAATGAGTTCTCTCTGCAGGGTAGCTGGACTCTTCCTTAGAGACGGGGTGAGAAGTTCAGTTCTTCAGAGACTCGGAGTAGAACCGCTGCTCCTCCACATCCAGAGGAGCCAGCTGAGGAGGTTCACACATGTGGTAGGTAGGGATGGATGGACCCTGGAATCTTCCTTAGTGAGGTTTTTAGGACATGTCCAACTAGAAGGAGACTCCAAAGAAGACCCAGGACATGTTGGAGAGTCATCTCCAACACATGCTCTGAGGAGTAATAGGTTACCACTCGAGAACATGATTCTATTTTATATTTTAATGTTTTTCTTTCGGCTGCTCCCTGCTGCTGGGGTTGCCACGGCAACACAACACAAAGTACAGATTTATGTAAATGTTTTGTGCCGGGTGTCCTTCCTGAGGCGACCTGGGCTCGAACCTGCACCCTCAGGATTGTGAGGCCACTACCCTGACCACTGAGCCATGACAAGCATTCTGCATGTTTGAGTAAATTATTATCAGAACTTCCTGTTTTTATCTACAAATGGAATAACTAATCCTAAACGTTACTTTCCGATGCTCTGGAGTCCTCCTGGGTTCTGTATTCGGTCCTTCAGGTTCTGTTCATGAGTCTTTCCTCCTCTGGGACCAGGTTCTGTTTTGCTAAGTTATTTTAAATGGACGGTTTGAAGGAAATACAGGTGGTCCCCGACTTACGAACGAGTTCCGTTCCTACGCACCGTTCGTAACCAGTGTTGGGGTAGTTACCCAAAATAAGTAATTAGTTACACATTACTAGTTACTTTTTAAAAAGGTAACATATTACACTACTTAGTTACTCAGTTCTGAAAGTAACTTAGTTACATTACTTTCGGATTACTCTAATACCTGAGATTTAACCTGTATTAATTTTTATCTTTCAATAATGATATTAGAGATCTTTTTGACACTCATTTTTGATGAAAAAGTAAAACAGCAGTGCTACATAACAAGCACAATGCATATGTAAACGTGCCATTCAAAAGGTATGACAATATCAAAATGTAAAACTTCTGTTTTAAAAAAATAAAACAAAATAAAAAATAAAACATCTGAAATGTTTGTTTACAAGTTTGTTTACCTCAGCCTTTGTAGTGGTTGCCTGGCGGTGAAATTCAAGCCGAGCCTGCTTAAACGGTGGCGGCATCAAACTTGCACCATCCCTCTGCGGCTCTTTAGCAGCTAGCTTAGCATTAGCGTGTTGTCTTTGTCAGAGTCAGAGAGTCTTTATTGTCATTTGCACCGCATGTGGTACATGAGATGAAAACGAGATTATTTACACGAGGTCCCAACTTTGTAAATGCTTGTAAAGATTTGACGTCGAGTTCGCAGCAGTAAACAGTGTCTTGTTGTGGCCCAGACATAGCTTGCACACTACTGTAATGTTCTTGTCCTTTCTCGTGACAAAAGAAAAATAATATGAATACTTCCATCCATAAAATGACATCGCCGTATGTCTATGTACCTTTATATGTCTATGTACGTTGACGTATGACGTTCCGACGTCATCGCGTACGTCTTTGTTTTCCCCACGTGACAGTCTGCTCCATAGATATCTATATATAATGTCTATGGTCTGCTCCGTCGTCCTCGTCCCACAACTATTCTCCGAAAGGTAAAATAAAATAAATAAATAAAACTATTCTCCGAAAGGTCCTGATTGTAACGCAAGTAACGAATGTAAGGTTTTGTTAGTAACTGTAATATATTACAGGCATTTTCAAAGTAGTGCGTTACACTACTACGTTACTGAAAAATGTAATGTCATTACTGTAACGCGTTACACCCAACACTGTTCGTAACACGAAAATTTGTAAGTCGGAACGCGTTAAACGTGGCGTTCGCAAGTCCGGATTTTTGGTCGTAAGTCGGAAAATGTATGCTAACGCTGCGCCGCACACCCGTTTATCAACATGAGATTGAACAAGCGTACATACTGGTTCATAAACATGCACAGAACTTTATTTACAAACGGTTACTAACACACTTTCATGTAAAAACACATACCAGTACTGTATTTACTGTACAACTGTACTGTTCCTAAGTCCGGAACGTCGTAAGTCGAGGCCGTCGTAAGTCGAGGACCACCTGTAAAATGAATAAAGTGTTGGTCTATTCGTGTAAATCCTGAATTAAGTTTGTTTGTTTTCTCCTGCAGCTGTGGACGGTCGATCGTGGCAGGACCATCTGAGCTGTGACTCCTGTTCCCTCCTCCTGAGGAACAACTCCATCTACTGCAGCAGCACCGAGCCCGCTCCGTACTTCATCTACGCTCAGGTGGTCTTCATGAGGAGCGGTCAGGGCGGGTCTGTGAGGCTGAGCCGGACCTCGTCCTCCTCGAGGAGAGGTCAGAAGCTGGTGGAGGCCTCGGCTCCTGCAGGAGGCTCGGTCGTGGTGGCGAAGGTCATCAAGCTGAGAGGAGGAGACCGTGTCAGCTTGGAGGTGAGAGGAGAAGCTCAGAACGACGACACCTTCTGGGGAGCGTTCCAGCTTCACTGAGCCTGCACCCTGACTGGATCCAGCTTCCAGTCTGAACATCTTAAACCAGTTTGATCCTCTTCCTGACAACAAGGAACACTAACTCCATCTCACATGTCCTAAAATCAGGTTTAAACCATGAACTCTGAATCAAAGCTCACCTTTTCAAGGTCAAGTCTTTTTATTTTTTTATTTTTCAAGGAACAAGGTTTTCAGATTTATTTCGGTGTTAAAGCCGAGTGTAATTTTTAAAAACGTCTCTCACCACTTCAGCTACTGTTTGTTCTTCACTGCTCTGTATAAGTTATGTAATTTTATAAATTATTGTTTGGTTACATGGAAATAAAAAATAAAAAGTTCTATTTTAATTAATTTAATTTGTAGTGCATTCTGCTGGGTAACCACAGGGTGGCGCCAAGTTCCTCATCAATCAGCTGAAATACTTCCAACATTAGCTGCATCTTTCTGCAGGTTCAGGGGATGAAATGGAGTGTAATAATAAAATGTTTTTTTTTTTAATATTTAAACAAAATGAAAACTATTTAAAGACATTTATCTGATGTTAGAGACTGAAATGAAGTAATTTACTAGCCTGGTTAAAACCACACCCTGTCCTTCACTTCGCTTCAGACAAGGGTCTGGACTTTTTCCATTTTAAAACGATTCTTGCTGGAGGCGTGGGCTCTGCTGAGGAACAAAACCATTGGATATTTTGAACAGGGAAAGCATTCTGCTCCCTCCCCTCAGAGCCACCCCCCGTGCTCTGGTGAACTTGACTGACAACTGCTCCGCCTCCTGCTGCAGCTTTTCTCTCGCTGCGCAAATTCTGTGTTTATATGTTAATAAAACGTTTTAATAAAATACAATAAAACCATGGATCGCTGGTCCAGCTCACCAGAAGACCAGAAAATCTGATGGGACTCTGTCAGCAACGTAAAACCCGAGTTTAATTCTCGTGACAGCCATTTCCTTGTTCATTTCAGCGGAGGGAAAGAAGGAGCTGGGCGCGAGCGATCACTTGACTTTTGGCCCAAAAAACAAAAGAAAACTCCAGATAAGGGATTAAGAAGGGGAAATTAATAAATTTGTGTCACATATAAAACAGTTCTGCATCGCTTTGCATCGCTTTGAATGAGAACATGCCGGTGCTCGCTGACTGCGCGCTGGCAGAGCCCTTTTATCCACAATATTCCTATGCCCCATGATGCTTTGCGCGAAATGTGCGCACGACTTCCGGTTGACCGGAAACACCGTTTGTTTACATGCGAGTAATACAGTTGAAGACAGTCCAAACTTTGTTGTTTTAGTTCATTAAAAATGTGGGAACACCACTCGTTTTGTTAAAAGAGGAGGGACAAATAAAAAGAAATAACAGATGTGACCTGATCGCGCTGACATAATTTAAAAATACATAAATAGCGAACGCGTTTGCTCCGGCCTCTCGGCTAAGGTTTGTTAGCAGCTATCCCGGCTAAAAATACCGGTCGCATCTGAGATCTATCGTTTTAAGACAGTAAATCTTCCAAAACTCTCATTAATATCCCTCCCCGAATAAAAAGAAATAACAGATGTGACCTGATCGCTAATTTATACATAAANTTTGCGGAGGCAGGATAAAATCGGTGGATAAAATCGGCTTCTCATTTAAAGATCGGTCGATCACCGATCTCCCCAAATTAAGGAAATCGGGGCCGATCGATTGGCCCCGATACAAACTGTTTTTATTGGCTGGTTAACGGCGGGTCACTCTGTGTTTTTAGTGTTTTTATAAATGCTGATAGAGAAGCAAGGGGACTATAGTTTTTTTCAGAGATTACTTTGTCTAACATCAGTCTGTCAGTAGATAGTGACAGAGTGAAGAAATATGTTAAAAAATATATTGTTAGAAAAGTTACAGACTGCACTACAAAGTTACATAGTATAGCTTTAAAATATACACATGTTAAAATATACTTAAAATAAAAGTTCATCAATTAATTTAACAACTACGAATAATACCGGTAACCTGCATTTAGCTTTGATTGTAAACTTTTTTTTATTATAGAGCGCATAACCAAATCCAATCCAATCCATATGGTATCAGTGAATGGCATTTTTAGGTGATTGTATCAGAATCTGCATCATAAACCATGAACGGAGCATGGAACATTACAGTAATTTGTTCATAAAACGATAAAAACATTAGGAATGTATGTGGGAGATGAAAAGATGAGCCACAATAGGAAAATTCAGTAACTTGGGCATGGGGGATGGAGAGCTGAGCTAAAATGTGAGCAGGTACCTGCTTTGTTGTCATCTTCAGTCATCAGCTGCTTGATCTTCTGTCTGTTCCGCAGAGCTTCAATGAGACGAGGCAGGGTGACGTCATCATTTGGGTCAGTCAGCTCAGAGGAGGGTAGAGGGGTAGCATCAGGTTTCTTATAACAGAGGAGGTCCCATCTAAAGAAACGGAGCGAAAATCTGCAATTTAATACCCCCCAAAAGGTTTTTATATTTATTCAATTCCTTTGTAAATCCTTTAATAAGATTTTCTTTCCTTACATTGCCTTTCTTAAAACATTTATTGGATGATATTTCTGTACTTTGATAGTTTTTATGGTTGACTTTTTTTTTACCTTTGTCTAAATGGGCCACCACGCTCCTCTAACTTGCATGATAGCTCCTCTGTGAAGGCCTGGTTTCTATAGCGACGGCCTGGTTTCTATAGCGACGGCCTGGAGTAAAGCCACAAATGGGTTTGTCCATGGGACGAGCAACTTCCACCTCCTGGGTCATCTCTGCAAACCGCATCACCAGCTGCACAAACAGAGCACGTCTTGCTTATTTGACAAAACAAATACATTTTGTCTGTATAATAAGGACTCAGTGATCATGTTGGAGCAACTTACCATTGTCTCCTCATAGTCATCTGCCTTTGGATTGACACAAACGACCATCCTGTCCTTTCCTTCCCCATCAAAGTAGTTTTTAAACAGATGGGTTACTTTTGAATCTCTGTAGGGGACCATCTATAAACAGAAATCTAACATGAACACAGTTTATCTGAACGTAAGTGGTGTTCATCTTTAGGCTGAAAACAAACCTTGTTTGTGCCACACGTCTGGTTTTCTCTGAGTATTTCGATGCAGGTCCGCAGATTCAGCAACGACTGATTAATGTTACCTGTAAAGTAAAATGATATTACCGGTAGGTTAAGTGAAACAAAAGTTGAGAGTAAAATCAGATCCTGCTGTTGGATAACAAACCTGCTTCACGTATCCGTGTGCCCTTTCCCCCGGTCCTGCCAATGCGCTCACTCCCTGCCAAGTCCACCAGGCACAGCTGACTAACTGTAACCTGGTTCTTATCCTGACGAATCAAAAAGTGACAAAACTGAATTGTGAAAACTGTAATTCATCTCAGTTGGTACTACGACTGTGGTTCCAGCTGACCTGGAGAATGTCACCATCGGCATCAAGAGGAGCCTGAGCCAGCTTGATGATGAACACGCTGTGTGAGCGACTCGACTCCCTGTTTAACCGAGTGTTTGCAACCTTCCTCTTCTTTTGACCTGGAGAGAGATAAAAATATATCACCACAAAAAAACATTAAAAAAAAGAAACAGCATAATAATTCATTCTACAGTTTCAACTCTTCCAATTTATGGCATCAAGCTGATCCTTTCGCATACCATCAAGGGGTATCATATCACTTCTTATCTATCATTTTTGTGTGCAATCAAAAGATGTAGAAATAAATTGTATTGTAATGTTTCCCCAAATGGATCAATAACGTACAGTATCCATGCATTCAGTTAATTACCGTGTCATCAGGGTCAGACAACACTTGAACAGAGATGGGTGGAGCAACAAGTGTACAGTTGGTGTTGAGTGGATGGAAGCAACGCTGAGATCTGATCACCACATGTTTCAACTGTTTCACAACTGCTGGAAGCTCTGTAAAAGAAAAAAACAAACAAGGGCAAAAGAACAAAAATTGTGAGTCACTATAGTTTTTTGATACCATTCAAAATTTACATTAGTCATTTGTGCAATGAAGAGCTGAGATATAAATAAGGAGGAACAGGTAGGAGTCTGATCTAAAGAATAAATATAACATTCAAACAAGGCGTTCTCCATTTCCACATTTGGTTTTAAAAATAAATGTCTCATCACTTGCTTCACTCAAACTACTTGCTAGAAATTACCTCTCAAGGCGTCTAATATCAGTTTTCCTTCAGCCCGTTTTCTGCCTGTAGCAGTCACAAAAACAGTAATGTTGCAGAAATACGTATTTCAAGTAAATTAGTATTTCAGCCTGGCTGCGGTTATTGTTCTGCTGGCTAGTAGCGCATGTGTGTTCACAGAGATGCGACGCAAACATGCTTGCGTGGATGCGGGGCCTTGTCTCTTTGAAAAAACATCCAGAAACTTGAAGCAAGCCCAAAAAAAAAAAAAACTCGTAGCATATATGGGTTATTTAAACGCTAGAATAACATATTCTAACGTGCAGTGTTTTACTTGCCTCAATTCATCTACCTCAGCAACATAACACACCAGTTTTAGCTCGTTAGCTTACCGTTAGCTTAGCTTATAGCCACAGCAGGTTTTGTTAATTCAATTGAACAAAAAACATCTAGCAAATAAACAAAACAGAACCGATTACCTTCAACTTCCAACTGAATGTCCAGTCGTCGTCCAGACCAGTCGACGTCTAATAAAAAGCAAGTTTTACGAGCGCTGAGTCAGAGACAACAAGAGCTTCTTGTCCGACAGCAACAGGAAATAGCTACATTTGAACGAAGCGCGCAAAGTCACGTTCTTCTTCTTCTTCTATTGAATTTATTGGCGGTTGGCGAACTTATTTTAAGTGCATTACCGCCACCAACTGGACTGGAGTGTGGATTTGGATATAGACAGAAAAAATAATAAATAATAATAAAAATAAACTAAAAATTCAATAATGATACTAATAATGATGATGAATGATGATGATGATGATGATGATGATGATGATGATGATGATAATAATAATACCCTGATGCATGCTCAATAATAATAATAATAATAATAACAATATAATGATATTCTTTAATAAATAATAAGGTAATTAAATTTGTAAAAAATAAATAAAAAAGGATTGAGGAAATGTATTAAAAATGCATTCTTAATAGTATCTAATGTAGTTCATAAAAACTAAACTTCAAGTACACAGCCTTATTTTAAAGTATAAAATGAGTATACTCTTAGTACACTTAAATAAACTTATTTTTAGTATATCTCAGACAAGTACATAAAAAGTATACTTCAAGTCAGATTAAATCACAGCCTTATTTTAAAGTATAAAATAAGTATACTCTTAGTATACTTAAATAAACGTCTTTTTAGTATATTTCAGATAAGTACTTAAAAAGTATACTTCAAGTCACATAAGTACCTAAAAGGTATACTTGAAGTATACTTAAATATACTACTTTTTGCTAAGGGGAAGCATCTCACAGGTAATTCAGATTTTCAGTAATGTTTTAGAAGTACTCCATATTGTTAAAATGGTTATTTTGTTTTTAAGAAAATACTTGAACCAGTTGTGTGAGGGTTTGATTTTATTTTACACTACAAAGCTTATTTTAACTGTTTACTTTTATTTCTAAGAAAACACTTGGAACAGTATAGTGTGTACATAGAGCTGAAAACACAATTGTTATATTATTTTGTTAACATGTATTTTGTAATGAAGAAAAAACTTAAAGTGTAGTATGTCAACCAGTCATGTTCTGTTGAGGTGCTGTAAGCATTTCTACTTTAAATTCGTAGATATATCTAAACTTAAACCAACCAAACAAACAATAGTTACTTTCCCTGGTAACTAATTACTTTTATAGGTGAGTAATTCAGTTACTAACTCAGTTACTTTTTGGGAGAAGTAACTAGTAACTATAATTAATTACCTTTTTAAAGTAACATTCCCAACACTGGTCACGATTCACGAGCGAATTAAAACATGTCCAACGTTGCTTCGTGAACCTCTGCTGAATTCTTCTGGTTTTTGTGTTGTTGGATGAGTGATTCATGGTTTTATTATATTTTTTAAACAGTTATATTATCATCAAAGGTGGGCATATGACCGCTAGGGACCGCTAATGCGCTAATCCGCTTACAGCGGACCTAACGTTTTTGTCAGCGTAACAGCGGAGTGACTAACTTTTATAATTCGTAAGCGGATTTGTGCTATTTTTATTTAAAATGCAGTACCGCTAATAACTAATTATCTATCAGTAAAAACAAATACACTTATTTATAGGCTCTTATGCTGGCTCCGTAGCTGCTTGTTTTACCTTTTTCCCCCTTGCTCCCTCACCGTAAAGAGCAGAGAGGAGGGAGGGTTGGAGGGGGAGCAAAGGGGAGAACAGACGCGGATCTACCATGTAGGCAAATTATGCCGTTGCTTGGGGCCCCAAATCAGCAAGGGCCCCGTCCCGGCCAGTCACCTACATCACTAACATTGCTCATGCTTGTTAATGTACATTTAACATAAAAATAATTATAGCTACGATGAAAATGATCATTAAAAACGCAATACAAAAACCGGCCGATTTCTGTATCCCCCTACTAAAAATGGACTATTCCATCTTGACATCTTCCGGGTCAGAGGTGAACTCGGGTGCTAACGTTTATGGTTAGCTGTTTGCGCTCGGTCTTTTCATAAATCCGCAGAGAACCCCGCTGTTTCTTTTTTTTTTTTTTTTTTTTTCCATTTATAGATGGCCTCCCTTCACACCTTTTAGCCATCCTCTCACTCCAATATTTTTTTTTAAGAGAGAAAGAAAGAAAAGAGAAAGTAAGACAACAAATCAACAATTATCAACCAAAAGAGCACAAGGCAAACACACCCAACCTCCGTCCACAATCCTGCAAAGCACATGACAGAACACAACAATGGAACATACATGCATAAAGACTAATAATATTCATGAGCTTGCAGTAGAATTCTATAAATACACATACCCATATCTACAAATATATATATACAGTAGTATACATACATATACTTTTATATTCATTTATATATATACCCATCTACATATCTACAAATATATATATACAGTAGTATACATACATATACTTTTATATTCATTTATATACCCATCTACATATCTGCATATATCTATATATACATCCCTGCATCCATTTGTGTGTGGTTGTGAGCATGCATAAGTGTATAAGGTTCCTCCAATAGAACATTTAGTAGCGACTGTGAAGCATCAGAGATCCGTCCCCCCAAAGCCCGAGGCAGACGAAGGAGCGATCAAAGCCCAAGACCCCAGGAAGGACCCCGAGCCCAGAGTCCCCAGGACTGCCCGAACAGGACGAGCCACTAGCCCACTCCCCAGATCCTACCAAGGGGAAGAACTGGACGAACCCCTACCAGCGACCACATACAATGACCCCCCGGTGTCGCCCGCGACAAATTCACAGGCCCCCGCCGGAGCCCGCTGCGCCGACGTAGCCCCAGGGCCGGTCACCGAGGCTCGGGCACCGGGGACGCCCACCCCTCGGGCCCAGACCCGACCGGACCAGAGGGCACGAGCCCCACCAGGCAGCCACCAGGCCGTGCCGACAAACGCCCAAGCGCCCAACCCCAGATAGTGAGGGCCCCAAGCACGCCCGCAGGCAAGGGAACACCTACCAGGGGGGGCCACGTGGCAGGAGCGCGACACTAAGTAGCCTCGGAAGTATCAGAGAGGGGGCAGTCCAAAACCCAGCCTGACACTTAAACATTCATACACAGATATACTCATTCAGACCCACCCTCATCCTCACCCTCAGTCACAGAAAGACAAACAATAACGACATGTTCCATTCATAATCCCGATGCACACTCTATACCCCCTAGGTCCAAGACATGTACCTGCTCCCTGCGTGGGGCAGCCCACATCCAAACCCAGGAGGTAGGCCCATTCATTCTGGGGTGGAGAGTAGCAGACATCCAAGATCCGGCCCATCCCGCGCCCTGCCGACAGGACAGGACACCCGAGTCCAAGCAGCCCCAGGGGGAGCGCACTGCCAGCCCCGCCCACGGCGAACCCGCAGGCCCCGAACCCCCCCACACCCCAGCACAACCCCTGACAGCCCACCCCCAGAATGTCCGCCAGGCAACCAGGGGGGGTAAGAGAAAAATAAATAAATAATATATATATATATATAAATAAATAAATACATATATATATATATATATATATATAAATATATAAATATAAATAAATAAATATATATATATATATATAAATAAATACATAAATAAATAAAATCGAAATTAACAAATCAAGACCCCGACACACACACCCCCGTCCCCAAATGTACTGTTGGTGAGTGTTGTTCTAAAGTGTAATTAAAAGGGAAAGAGAAGGAGCAAAGGCTGGCATTATACCAGTTTCCCCTCCACTCCAACTCTAACCCAGGCCCTTATTGTCTAAATGCATAATGTTGAGTGAGCACAGGAATGGGGGCGAGAGTGATGTCATCCCGCCACCCATAACCATGTGCTCACTCCTTCCCTATATGTGACTTTTATGAAGATGTTTATGAATGAATGTCTAAAGTGTATATAAAATTGAGTCCCAGGTGCTCTGTACAACAGAGATGTAGAACCATTGCAGCACACCCGAGACTCAAATTCCCTACATGTATTAATTTAAGATGAAGAGGGCGGAGGTGCGTGGTGAGGGATGGGGAGAAAATATCTGCAGGAACAATGCTCCCACAGCGAGTCAGCTCCCCCGCTGACCCTGCGTACCCCCCCCCAGTTCGCCAAGGTCCACCCAAGGAGCGAGGTAGTGGAAACACCTCTCCGACCGCCAGGCCATTGAGCCAAGACCAGAGAGGGACACGGCCCCGAGGGCCGCCAAAGCAGAACCAACAGCCCACACCCACCAGGGCCGCCACGACCCCTGCGAACCGCAGTCAGCCCACAAGGACGACACTACCAAGAGCGCCCGCCCAACCGCCGACAGAGCCAGGAAGCACTGAGAACAGGCCCCAACCAGGGCCCGCTCACCGGCCAAGCATAGTCCAAGACCATCATCAAGGACATCCACTTGGTCCCCACACCAGAAGAAATACTACACCCACCCTTCATTTTAATAACTTTCAGAACATATAACACATTAGACACCCAGGCTTGTTTCTAACAGTTTCAAACACAAAACACAGGAATGATGTTTGTTTAACGTGAGGTGAACTGTCTTCTGAGGTGAGGTATTCCCCTGCATCCTTATGAATCTTTAGCCTTTAGACTTTTATTTTAAATTTGACCCAATCACGTGGAAACCTCTGCAGAAATATTCTGTTAGATTGAAGAATTTAACTTTATTTAGTAGATTTTCTGTCTTTTAATAATCACAGTTAAATTCAGGGATTTCACTTTTCTTATAATAAAACTCGTTTGTATTTTTGTTCCTTAGGAACCTTCAGTATTAGATGGTGCTGCCCCCTAGACGCCAAAAATTAACGCAACCAGGTTTTCACACCAACCCTCCTGCTGTCCTGACCCCAGATTATCTGAGGCCTTTGACCCTAGGGCAGCAGGAGGGTCAAATTTACTCCGAGTGGCTGAAACTGAGCCTCCAATCCAACTGAGAGAAACTATTTCTGACCAGGAAACTCCTTTAACTAAACTCAGAGAGTTTCCAGGACGTCTTTGGTTAAAATGTATTCATATTTTTAATATTTATTTATGTTTAAAGGTGAATGCACATCGAGCTTCCCTGTAAACCAAACAGTTTTAACCATGATGTCTCATTTTTAATCTGTTGCAGTTTACAGGTGAATAATAAAATTTGTCAAAAAGGAAAAAAATCATAAAATATACAGAAACAGGCAAACAATAACAGCTCAAATACATGTACCAGTAAATAGAAATACAACAGAAAATATATTCCCCCAAAAACATTTTTCCAGAATGTTCTGATAAAGAGTTTTTATATAAACATTTTAGAGCGTTCTTAAAAAATTGTTTTATTAATTCAATATTTACTCTACTTGTGAACCATCAAGCAGTGATTTGATAATTAATGTAAAAAAAAAAGAAACATGTTTATTAAAATACAAAAACCCTTTCAACTCAGGTTTTATTTGTTTCATGTTTTAAAGATAAATTTAACAGTTTTGAGCACTTTTAAAAAAAAAGTTTTCTGAGTCTAAGATGTTCAAATTCATTCTGGCATCATAAACTCACAGGGTTCAGATCTAAACATTTATTTCAAGGTTAAACTGTTTTTAATTATTTATTTTTTACACAACAACCAAACATCTGTAATTAAAAAAAATTAATATGCAACTGATTCAAAACGCTTGCCATGATGTTTGAGATAAATAATATTCACATTTATTTCTGTAACAACTTTACAGATGAAAATGATCCCTCAGGCCAAGTGGAATAAGTTTATTAAACTGGATTTAAAAGCACAGACCTTCAGTAATTATTGTTTATTTTTGTAAACATGATTAAAACATTGTTGTGTTTTGTTGACACTGGATAACTGCAGAGTTCAGACAATTAAGCACATTTTATTTATGAATAAATACAAGCAGAAAGATAACAACAAACAAATAACAGCGGACGTCCAGGACGCTCACCTGCACCGGTCTGGATTTGATGGAAACGAGAAGCGTTGCCATGACGACCAGAGACAAGGTGAGGAGGCAGCACCACACCTGCAGCAGCAGGATCCCGTGAGACGAGCGGGGCGGAGTGTCCATCCTGTCACACCGGGACAGAAACACAGATCAGTTTGTGATGCAACCCAGTTCAAGATGGCCGCCACAGCCAACTGACCTGACACTGTTTACATATGGTCCTGTTCTCAGGGACCGTCCAACTCCCAGCAGCTTCTCTAAGCGTTTACAAACATCAAACAGAAAATCATGTAACGTCATGATTTAATTTTAAATTTTAAATGAATGAAAATTAGAAAAGTTGCATTTTTTGTAAAACTACATTTAGAGTGCTGAAGCTTTGCTGAAATCTGCTAAAGATTTATAAGCTTTTGGCCTGAATAAAGCTAAAAACCAACAAAAGGTGGAAGCCGAATGTAGCGAACAGCTGGCTGAAAGTAGCTAAATGCAAGCTAAAAGTGAAAAATGGTAAAAGTGGCATAAATGTGGCAAAAAAGCTAGCTAAACGCTAATTGAAACAAGACTGTAGCTGAAAGCTAAAAGTAGCATGAGAAGACAAAACAGAATCAGCTGAAACATAATTCAAAGGGAACAAAGTTTTTGAAGGACTTGAGGAGATCTGTGAGGAAAATGAATGTTTCTCTTTCAGCTCCTTTTTCAGCAAATAAACTTTGGCTAATGTTTTACTCAACCTCAAACCTGCGGCTTCCTGAGCTGCCACAGCCCTGGTATAGTTTTGGTTAATAAGGTTTAATATTCAGAAAAGTAAGTATGCAGTATACAGAGTGAGTGGTGGTGCAGAGGTTAGAGAAGATGGGCCTGTGATCGGAAGATCACTAGTTTAACTCCCAGCATGGACAACATCAAAATGAGGGTGGGAGAGGTGACATGCCTTCCACCCTCATTCACCCCACTCTGGGCCAATGAGCAAGGCCCTTAACCCCCACCCTCCCCCGGGCACCCTAGATGTCAGCTCTCTGCTCCACACAGAGGGCTGTGGTAGATTGCTGGTCTGTGGTTGAGTCAGGAAGAACATCCAGCGTAACAACAATTGCCAAGTCTCCATGCGACTGACTGACTGTCCGTCCGTCCATCCATCCATCCATCCATCCATCCATCCATCCATCCATCCATCCATCCATATGTGTAAATTGTAAATCTAAATTGCTAAAAAATATATATATGAAGTAGCGTAAGGTGTATTGTATTAGTTAGAAAATTAGATGAGTTTTTCATTTTGTTCTGTTACTGGAAGATTATTTTTGTTTGAACTGATTGTTTGAAAAAAGGAGCAGATATAATAAGATTTGTTCTTATTTCTGCTACCTTTCTTTTTTTTTTTTTACATTTTGTACGTTATCATTTATGGGACTGTTTTGTATTGGGTTTTTTGTAAAAAAAAAAGAACAAATTTAATAAACATAAACATATGGAT
>JBBPBX010012563.1:24517-35275 GCA_038048925.1 Garcialebias charrua
ATTGGGCAGCACGGTGGCACAACTGGTAGAGCTGCTGCCTCTCAGCGAGAAGGTTGCCGGTTCAAATCCCGGTCCGGGGGCCTTTCTGGGTGGAGTTTGCATGTTCTCCCCGTGCATGCGTGGGTTTCCTCCGGGTACTCCGGTTTCCTCCCACAGACCAAAAAACATGCTTGTTAGGCTGATTGGTGACTCTAAATTGACCCTAGGTGTGAGTGTGAGAGTGGATGGTTGTTTGGTGTGAGTGAGACAGGTCCCTCTTGTAAATGAGTCCCCGTGACTCAACGAGGCTAGCCTGTATAAATAAAGGTTGAATGAATGAATGAATGAATTTAAATCCAGCAGATTTGACCATTTCGTGAATTGATTTAGGAACTGTTAAGCTCAGGAACACTTCTGATATAACGTCAGCTAAGAAATATAGTTTTTCTCAGGAAAGAAATAATAGTTTTTTACCTTGTTTTCTGGAAAATTCCTTCGTGGCGGCAGCCATTTTAACTGACGACGTCAGTCAACGTCGTTCAAAACTCCGCCTTCTGTTCTCTGATTGGTCCGGTAATCCGCCAATCTGCCTTCTGTTCTCTGATTGGTCCGGTCAAAAATCGACCGGAGAAATCGTTGTCTATGAGACAAATCCCAGACCCAGCAGTGAAGGGAAATAGAATTGAGCGGAGCTGTGCAGGAATGGCGAGGGCCAGGCTATCCCTGATCTGGACTTTTCTTTTGTTTTTTTTTTGCCAAAAGTCAAGTGATCGCTTACTCCTCCGCTGCGTCATGACTGAAACATTGAGGAAATGAATGAATTTGTCACAAGCGAATTAACTCATGTCCAACGTGGCTGCGCGCGGCTCTGCAGATTTCATGGTGTTCTGGTGTGCTGGACCAGCACTCCCTGTTTTTATTTTATTTTTTAAAATGTTTTATTAACATATAATCACAGAACTTCGCAGCTGCTGACAGGACATGCAGAGGAGGCGGAGAATTCGGAAGCAGCACCGACAGCAAGAGAGAGCAGAGCCATATATGGCTCTGAGTGGGGAGGGATCAAAATGCTTTCCCAGATGAAAATTTTCCTAAGTGCTGCGTTCTACAAAAACTGCAGACTGAATTGAACCTTTAATAATTTCCATATCCTTTCAGAAAAAAAATTCTTAAAAAAAAAAATGTTTTCCCCCCCAGAATCCGTCCAGAGGACCAAACTCAACCGTGTTAGATTATTTACCTGGATTATTTATTACACATCAGGACATTTTAATCCAATTTTCTTTTTTTAGATATCCTTAAAAGATCTCCAACTACAGTAGTTGGAACAACAAACCTTATTTGATAAATACTGTAATACTTTAGCAAAAAAAAAAAAAAAAAAAAACTTGACCAAAAAAATACTGAGGCTGTTTAGTTTATAGCAAAGGGCTCTGGTTTATAGTTTTATTTTTTTATTATTGAGACATGGATGTTGCCATTTTATTTACTTTGCAGTGCATTCTGGGTAAATTATGGAGAATGGCTTCTTTGATGCAAGTGCCATTCAGTTTGACGGTTACTTCTGGATGTTATTTGACGTTCAGCCCTCTAATTTGAACCGAAGTGTGTTGATAGAAAGGAGCATACTGAAATGAATCAGCTTTGGCCTTAGCTCCAGATGTAATGTTTATAACATTCGCTCCAGATGTAATGTTTATAACATTAGCTCCAGATGTAATGTTTATAACATTAGCTCCAGATGTAATGTTTATAACATTCGCTCCAGATGTAATGTTTATAACATTAGCTCCAGATGTAATGTTTATAACATTCGCTCCAGATGTAATGTTTATAACATTAGCTCCAGATGTAATGTTTATAACATTCGCTCCAGATGTAATGTTTATAACATTAGCTCCAGATGTAATGTTTATAACATTCGCTCCAGATGTAATGTTTATAACATTAGCTCCAGATGTAATGTTTATAACATTAGCTCCAGATGTAATGTTTATAACATTCGCTCCAGATGTAATGTTTATAACATTAGCTCCAGATGTAATGTTTATAACATTCGCTCCAGATGTAATGTTTATAACATTAGCTCCAGATGTAATGTTTATAACATGCTGGTGAAGATCCTCAGTCATCCAGGACATGATAAAATCAGAACCACAGTTCAATACAAAAATAACTGGACTTTATTTGTAACAGAAAACGTTTCGCCCTCTATCCAAAAGGCTTTCTCAATTCAAAGAGCAGGCTGTGTGAAAGAGTGAGGTTATAAACAGACTGAGATGACACACACCAACCTATGTAAATTGAAAGCATAACACACACATGTTTATGTTTATATGTTTATAACATTAATTACTGTAGTGTATTAATGTTTATAACAGTAGCTCTAGAGCTAATATGACGTTAGCTCCATAGCATCAACTCTAGAGCAGGAGTATTCAACTAGCAGCCCACTGGTCACTTCAGTCCGGCCCACCAATGAGTTCATAAAAATATTTTTGTTGGGTTCTGGGTGTTGGTGTCCGTTTATTGCATTTATTATTCAATGCAATAAAACAAACAAATGTAAAAGGTAAACAGATCATTGTAATACACTTGGTTTACCGTATTTGCATAATGACTTTAGTTGCTGGATGTCCAGTTCCTGAGCTGCTGGTTTTCAGAAACTGTGCATCACGATCCTGCCTCCACCGTGCTTCATGGTGAGGATGGTGTTCTAAACAGGTGTTTGTCTTTCCTGGTCTAAAAGTTCTCATTTGGTCTCCTCTGACCGCCGCGCCTTTCCCCCAAACGTTTTGGTGAGAAGTTACAAACAGTTCCTGACTTTTTCTTGCCCATGCATGAAGCCCAGTTCTGTGCAGCTTCTGGTGGTCCTGTGGACACGTCCTCTGCAGAATCAACAGGGTTTTCTTTGGCCTCCTGAGTTGTGTTAGATGTAAGCACCATTTATATTAAGAAGTCTGAATCATTTGATTCATGGTGTTGGTTTATTTATGTCTACAAATATTTGGTTTAAGTATTTTCGTGGCCTCCATGCTCAAACAGAAAGTACTATGTTCACGTTGTGCATTCGTCCATATCTTGATGTGTTGCATTCATGAACATGCCTTGGTGAAGTCATGTTCCATTTGTTGGTGCTGCCATGTCCGACTCAACATGAAAACCAGTCTGCTGTATTTCATGGATGACTAAACGTGTAGAAGATTATTAAGACATGAAACCCAATAAGAAACTCCAAACATGCAGCAGACCACCCTCTGTTGGCAGGTTTTTAAAAATAGGTTTAATTAAGCTTTTTATACAAAGTATATATATACAGTATATATATATATACAGTATATATATTATATATATATTATATATATATATATATATATATATATATATATATATATATATATATATATATATATATATATATATATATATATATATATATCCATCCATCCATCCATCCATTTTCTTCCGCTTATCCGGGGTCGGGTCGCGGGGGTAGCAGCCTAAGTAGGGAGGCCCAGACTTCCCTCTCCCCAGCCACTTGGAGCAGCTCCTCTGGGGGAATCCCAAGGCGTTCCCAGGCCAGCCGAGAAACATAGTCCCTCCAGCGTGTCCTGGGTCTTCCTCTGGGACATGCCCGGAACACCTCACCAGGGAGGCGTCCAGGAGGCATCCTAACCAGATGCCCGAGCCACCTCAACTGGCTCCTCTCGATGTGGAGAAGCAGCGGCTCTACTCCGAGTCCCTCCCGGATGACTGAGCTTCTCACCCTATCTCTAAGGGAGAGTCCAGACACCCTGCGGAGAAAANAATCTAACATGGGCAGATGTAGCGCTCGTGATCAGGTCACATCACATGTTCTCAGATTAGAACCAGGCCCAGACACACACACACACACACACACACACACACCTCTGTCTGCAGAGCCACACCCCACCCCTGCCCAGCATGGGGACGAGGCTGGGTGCAGACCCCCCCAACCCCCTGCTGCAAGAGAAATGCCAGTGTCTCTAGCTGCCCTGCAGAGAGGAGAAAAAGGGAGGGGAGAGGGAAGGGAACGAGCCTGGGGGAGGGCGTGAAGGGAAGAAAGGTGAGGCAGGGCAGAAGAGTGGAGGAAGGAGACGGATGCTCAAGGACACAAGGAGGAAGATTTGTTTTATTTGATGCTAGAAGAGGCATCGGAACAAAAGTGGCAACATAGAGTTTAGTGCTGTTTGTAGAATAGATCGAGAAGTCGTATGCATATTTTTAGTCTAAATTAATCTTAACGAGGGATTAATGCACATTCTATGAAAAGCAATATAAGTGACTCCCAGTGTAATGTTTGCCCTATGCATGTACATTCCTCTCCCCTTCCATTTCTTGACATTTTGTTTCCAGCCAGGGCTGGAGCTGCGTAGGGAAAGCCCTCCACCTAGTGTTTACCCTTTGTATTATTGGGTATATTTATTATGCATGACTACTGTGCTTTCCTATACTCTCTTTAACAGTACATGTGCATGACCACATTCTGGAAAAGTGAATATCTAAACATAAGAAGATGAATCCAGGCAAAAACACTACATACAACTACAAGGACCTAGATACTTTTATGTGAATTGTGTTGCTTTTTTAAGTTGGTTTAGTTTTTTATGTGCTGTGGATTGACTTTTTTTCCAAACTTGTTTTATTTTATTTTTTTGCATGTTGAAGATTAAATCCACTACAGTGTTACAGTAAATCCCCCCTACTTAAAAAAAAAAGAGATAAATGTATTTCTCAATATGCATTTCTCCCCCCTCTGTCATTGTATATTTTCATGTTTCTGCTCTGTGACTTGCAGAATCCGGTGAACCAACTTGTATTTTTGATATTTTGAACAAGTGAAGAAATTCAAATGTAGACACTAACTGAATCAGAGAGATGTCTGCAGATGCTCAAAGCCCTGCTGTGTTTTCTGTCTAACTTTTAACTGTATAAAAGAATAAATGAAGCTGTATATTAAGTTGTTGTAAATACATCACGTTGTGTGATAAAACAAATGTTTTTCTCTCATTTTCTCATAGAGATTAAAAAGCAGTTTATGTTGGTGTTTCTAATAACATGTTTATTAAATGTTCAGGTTTTTAAGAATGTCCAAGAAGAAGAATGTAGAAGTTAGGAAAAACTGTTTTCACAAATATACTGCTGTTTCAATATGAAGTTGAAATATATGTGTGAGTACTCATATTTCATAAAGTTGAACTTATCAAGCAGAAACAAGGCTCATAACAGAGTTATAACTCAAAGCAATTCATCACCGTCCTCTGGATCTGCTTGATCTTTTGTTGAAAATACCTGCTGACAGTAAGCTGTGATATATAGACGTGTTTTCACCAAATGTATAAGTTCCATATGTCCAGATTTTATGAAACAACTTTAGCTTTTATCCATCTGTCCCTGTTAGAAAAAGAATTGCACCATATGTCATTGTACTACTGCTCCAAAGCAGGAATAAAATGTTTCTCTGCAGGAAAAGGTGCTGCTCTTTTGTAACTTTTTAACGTAATTTTTTTTAACGTTAAACAAATACAGTAGAAATTCTAGTTATGAATTTTATCTGTACTAAAAGACATATAGTCAAGTCAAGTCAAATTTATTTGTATAGCACGTTTGAAACAGGAACTGTTACCAAAGTGCATTAACAAAAAACAGACATACGGTACATGGGGAGACTAAGCTGCAGCCATTTGAGCAGTGCCACTTTTTAGATAAGGAAAGTGACAACATAAGGAAAGAGGAGATCAGAGACAACCTCAGCAAAATAAGACATACATTTATTTAAAGGGGACAACAAAAGCAGTGAGTAGTCCATGGACACTCCATAAAGTTCCAAAGTTCTGATAAGATGGTACAGTGTCTATCAGCATCATGGTTCTGCTAAGGCCACATATGTCCTCGGGAGGGTGGGGCAGGCATAAGCTTCTAGTTTATTTATCCTCCAGGAGCAATTTGAGATAAGTTGGCCTGTCCAAGGCCAACGGGGAGGCAAAATTCAGATCAACAACAATTGTTTGGGCTGCCAGACTCAGTTTTCTGTCTGCCTTCAAGTTCTGTTGTTAACTCAACACTCAATGGCGAATCCAGACAGCCAGATTTATGGGCATTCCGCCCGGTCCGTGCTCAATGAGCTTTCTCCAAGATTGAATCCTTCTTGCTGGCGAGTTCCATGAGTCACAAGTGGCCTACGTATCTCAGAAATCGTGTCCAGCTTGCGATTGGGCTGTTTAAGCATATGAGTCTGAGAGCTCGAGGCATGAATTAATCCTTCACATAAGGCTGGCAGCTTTACCATGGCCGACACTGCTGCCGACGACTTCCTAATTCATCAATATCCGGGGTATCTGCCAATTCCAAAAAGCATAAACCCTGTTATAAATGCAATAATGTACACATCTTCTACGTCCTTCATGGACAGAACAGATGGGTACATCATCTTCCACTCCCCCCAGGAATCAATGACATACCATCTATTTTAGAAAACCATCTATTTTAGGCACACGGGCTTTGACTCGATTGCTACTGTCTGGACTGTCGCACCTCGACGACGTCATCAGAACGCTGCGTCTGTAGTCCCTTGTAGTCCACAGCTCACAAAGTGGCAAGGAAAACGTGGAGTGGACTTCAGTCTGCTGAAACCGGTTCAAAAGGCTCCTACACCAACTGGCATTAAAATAGAACTTTTCAATGTGCAGTCACTATCCAATAAATCATGTCTAATTCATGATCACATTCTGGAGAAAAACTTGGACCTCATGTGCCTCACAGAAACTTGGCATCAACCAGACGTGTTCAGTTCTCTGAATGAAGCTTGTCCCTCCGGATACAGTTATCTGCAGAGAGCCCGCTGCACTGGCCGCGGTGGTGGTCTGGCTGTAATCTACCGCAGTAATTTAAAATTGTCACATCTGTCTTCTCATAATTTTTCTTCTTTTGAATGTTTGGCCTTCAACTTCAAAGCCCCACTCCTGATGAACGTTATATTGATTTATAGACCTCCCAAACCGCATGTTTCATTTAACTCAGAAATGCATGACCTCCTCACTTTTTTCTGCACCTCCCCTGTAAAAACTATTTTTCTTGGCGATCTAAATATCCACATGGACAATTCCTCTTCCCCTCTGGCTACAGATTTTAAGTCTCTTTTGGAATCTCTCAACCTCACCCAACATGTGGACGCCCCTACGCACAACAGGGGGCATACTCTGGATTTGGTGATTACAGACACTGTACTCAATAACTTGTCTGTATATGACCTGGGTGTCTCAGACCACAGGGTCATCTCCCTGGAAGTGCCTTCAACTTCGCCTGCTTCTAACCCAAAACGACCTATCCAGTTCCGTGACTATAAAAACATTTCCCCTGATGTTTTGTCTGCTGATCTTCACGCCCTGACCGCTGTCAATCACTCATCTGCAGATGACTCTGTGGATTACTACAACCAATCTCTCCAGGAGCTTCTGGACCTACATGCTCCCTTGAAGTCAAGACTGGTGTCTTTCTCCCGTTCAGCCCCTTGGTACACTGGTGAGCTGCGCAGGATGAAGGCAACTGGCCGTGCTATTGAGAGACGTGTAAAATCATCTGGTCTCTCGGTACATAAGCAAGCGTACAAAGAACATCAGAAAGCGTACGCCAATTCTCTTAAAGAAGCACGCTCCAAATATTATTCCAACATCATCAACACCTGCCCTGGAAACTCTAAACAGCTCTTCTCCACAATAACTCATCTGCTTAATCCCATTAAACAAACTCATGAGGACTCTGTTCAAAAATGCAACCTGTTCCTCTCATCATTTAAAAACAAAGTTGACACTATCAGATCTCAGCTCCACAACCTCCCTGATCTTAGTGTGCCATCTACCCGTCTGCTTTCTGGGACCCTGAGCAGCTTTGATGAAGTCGTTCAGAGTGAGGTGGAGACCATCCTCAAGAAAATGAAGCCTTCATCCTGCGCCCTGGATCCCTTCCCCTCGTCTCTCATAAAATCCAATCACTCTGCAATAAGCCCATTAATCACACAAATAATAAACAAGTCTCTACAATCTGGTCATGTTCCATTGCCTCTAAAAACTGCCATCATTAGGCCTCTTCTGAAAAAATCTAATTTGGATCCCGACAATTTTTCTAACTACCGCCCAATTTCCCACCTCCCATTTCTGTCCAAAGTGCTGGAGAAAACAGTTGCTGCTCAGCTGCAGGACCACCTACAGCAACACTCTCTGTATGAGAAGTTCCAGTCTGGATTCAGAGCAGCTCACAGTACTGAGACTGCACTGCTGAGAGTAACAAATGATGTCCTCATGGCTGCTGACACTGGTTCTCCCTCCATCCTTGTCCTCCTTGACCTCACTGCAGCCTTCGACACTGTGGACCATAGTATCCTCCTCCACCGTCTTCATGTGGAGGTCGGTCTCTGTGACACTGTCCTGGACTGGTTCAATTCTTTCCTCTCCAATAGGCTGGAATGTGTTAGCCTTGGCAATGCCACTTCCCAGACAGTCGGTGTCTCCTGTGGTGTCCCTCAGGGGTCAGTTCTGGGGCCCCTGCTGTTTTCCCTCTACATGCTGCCTTTAGGTCAAATTATTAATCAGTTCAACATTTCTTTTCACTGCTATGCCGACGACACACAGCTTTACATCAGGACTGGAACATCATCATCATCCCTATCTCCGTCTTCACTCACTGTTCTCTCTGCCTGCCTGGAGGAAATAAAGGCATGGATGAATCAGAACTTTCTTCAATTAAACTGCTCGAAGACTGAGGCCATATTGATTGGCACCCCTCACCAGATACAAACATCAACTTTAACAACAATCTCCTTCTCTGGTCAAGACATCCCCCTCTCCACCTCTGTTACAAATCTTGGAATAAAAATGGACTCTCATCTTACATTTGAAAATCACATTAAGCATCTGTTTAAAACCTGCTTCTTCCATCTTCGAAACATCTCCAGACTTCGCCCATCTCTGACTTTTCCTGATGCTGAGAAACTCGTCCATGCCTTTGTCTCCTCCAGGCTCGACTACTGCAACTCCCTGTTTATTGGTATCCCTGGCAAAAACCTTCAGAAACTTCAATACATTCAAAACAGTGCAGCAAGGATTCTGTTGAGAGTTCGTAAATTTGAACATATTACACCCATTCTCCATAACCTCCATTGGCTTCCTGTCACCTACAGAATTCAGTACAAAACTGCTCTCATTACCCATCAATGCTTGCACGGCACTTCACCTGACTATCTAAAGGACATTCTTGCACCATATTCATCCACCCGGTCTCTACGATCACAGAACAGTAATTTACTTCATATTCCTCGGACCAAATTGAGGACCATGGGAGACCGAGCATTCTGTGTGGCTGCCCCCCGCCTGTGGAACTCCCTCCCTGACGACCTGAGAGCTCCACAGTCACTGGTTGACTTTAAAAGCAGCATAAAGACCTTTCTTTTTAAGCAAGCCTATTCTGCCTCCACATGATTTTATCTTTGATCTTAGCTGATATCATTATTGATTTTACTTGATTTTATCACTTGTTTTATTTTATTTATTTTTTAAGCAAGCCTAATCTGCATCCACATGATTTTATCTTTGATCTTAGTCGATATTATTATTGATTTTATTTGATTTTATCACTTGTTTTATTTTGATCTTTGCTTTGTTACACTTTGTAGCACTTTGAGATTTTTATTAATGAAAAGTGCATTATAAATGGAATTCATTATTATTATTATTATTATTATTATTATTATACCAGCTGCGTGGGTCCGTTCAGGGCATGAGGGCTCTCCAGCTTCCTGTCATCTGGTGGAAAAAAAATTATCAACTGCATTGAGGGACCATATACATTTCTTATACATGCAAAACATTTGTATTTTTAACAAAAATACAACAAAACATACAAAAAAGAACACTACTGTATTGGCATTTTCTGCAAAAAAGCAATGCAAATGCTGCATTCTGAATAATTTTGATCAAATTTGCTGACGAAGGTGAATTATCAAAATAAAAACAACTGGAAAAAAAGATCAAATTAGTACAGCAGATAAATCTAAGGCGGGAAAATGGAAGGAAAAAAAAAAGCTCAAAATTGTGAAACAAACTAAAAGCTACTGTAGATTTCAATAGAGCCAAAAAATTATAAAGAATTTTGAGTTCTTTGTTTGTATAAGAAAAAAATAGGGTTAGTGTTTCAAAAAGTGTAAAAAAAATAAAATAAAATACATAAATAAATAACGGCTGTAATATACTGATCCAGCTGATTGTTATGATAAATTGTTGAAATGGTGGAAATTATGCCCACGTTAAAGTAATTGTACTGAAGAAGTTATATACTGGAAGTGAATGTTCGACTTAATAAATGTACACAACACAACAACAACAGTATGAGTCAGGAGCCACACCTGTAACAAAGCAGGAAGTGGCCATAGGTACAGGTGCAGGAAAGTTGGGCAGTTTATACATGGAGGGAATTGTGTAATTTAGCAAAATTAACAGAGTTTGTCTTTGTTTGGAGGTTCTACTGTGTCCAGAACTGTTTCACAATTTGATCTTCTTTCAGCTGCTTGGTTCTTCAGGGGTTGCCAGAGAAAGCAAACTTATGAAAGGTTTGGCAATTTGTTTTACACCAGATGCAGATGCCCTTCCTGATGCAATATGAGCTTGAACCTGCAACCTTAAGATTACAGGACCGTGACACTGACCACCAAGCTACCGCAGCTACCTGTTTCACTATTTGATTAAAGATGATAAATCACAACCTCAT